>JAOUZG010036560.1:3634759-3649096 GCA_026289955.1 Argiope argentata
AGTTCGTAGCGTTTTTACCAAAGATTTTTATTTAAGCAAAAAACAATTATACCAGTAAGTTAATCAATTATGTATTCGCCTTTACTTTTTACAACCTCTTCCCACCTCTCGACCCATTTGTTGATGCCGTTTCGCCAAAAATCGCCTGGTCTGGTGTCAAAGAAGTTGTTGGGCCAGTTTTTAAGGATCCCTTTGTTATCGATGGAAATGCCCTTCATACGGTTTGACAGGGAGCCGAAAAGATGATAATCGGTCGGTGCAAAGTCCGTAGAATACGACGGATGCTGAAGGACCTCCCATTCGAGCTCTTGGAGTGCGGCTTTGACGACTTGTGCAACATGGGGCCTGCCGTTGTCGTGAAGGAGTATTTTTTGATCATGCCGATCAGGTCTTTTCAGTCGAATACCCTCATTCACGCGGTTTAGCTGGGCAATATAGAGTTTCTTGTTGACAACGGCATTCTTTTAGAGCATTTCCCAATGCACCATGCCCTCCCAATCCCACCAAATACATATCATGATCTTCTTTGCATGAAGGTCCAGCTTGACTCTCGGCTTTGGCGTATCTCCTGGAGCCACCCACTCCTTTCTTTGCCTCAGATTGATGTATAGGAACCATTTCTCATCTCCCGTGTCGATTCGGTACAAAAAGTGCTGTTTATGAACGCGTGTTGCTCGTGGGCGGGTGAGATGCTGAGAAACAATTTGAAAACGACTTTTTTTTTTTCGTTGAGCTCACGGGGCACTCAGGCTACCAATTTTTTGATAAATCCTAATGAATGAAGGTGATTGAGAATTGTTTTATGATCGTAGTTCATTTTTTCCGCCAATTCACGACTTGTTTGGCGACCGTTCTCCTTCAAAAGTGATTGGAGAAAAGTGTCATCGACGTCAAGTCGCCATTTTTAACCTTGCAAACCATTTCCTTGCTGTAGACTCCTTTGAACTTTGATAAAAAGCAAAGAAGAGCAGGTGTCGAAAATGTGGATTTTTGCCTCCTGAGTATTCCATTTCAAAGCCTCAAAACTTTAAAAAAAATTAAATAACTTAAAAATACAATTAACATAGTTTTGTAGAGCAGAAAGAGTTCTATCCAATAAATACTTACCTATTACCAAACAACAAACAAATCGTCGTAAAATAAAAGAAATATAAAAACGCTATGAACTTATTCCCCAACCCAATAAATAAGCCACTGACTCACCATGCAATTTACGAAACTATACACCCGATTGACTTGAAATTTTGCCTAGTTACTCATTTCACGATGTAGACGCTCACTAAGAACGGATTTTATGCAAATCATATCCCAACGGATTTTCATATTTTTGCATCCCCACCCCTCCACCAAATCGTAGTGGCAATCTGTTGGCATGGTAAAGGATTCCATTCCGGAACATTTCTGTGATATTGTGGGCAATTGGATAACTTTGACAGACAGGATATACCCAAATATTCAACATAACACAATCGACAGTTTGTTGTGGTTCAAAGAAAGAGCAAATCTGACTCCAACAAATAAATCATCTGATAGGATTAATGCCTTTCTGCTTGAAAAACAACATTTGTTGTATTGTTATATTACATATACATAAAAAATCAAAGACAAATGATTATAAGGGATTAAAAAAATTGACTTAATAGATAAAAACGAACAAATATTTAAAAATGTAAAAATATATCATTAGTTTTATATTGACAATTTTTGTGGTGCAGGTATACTGGGGATTCCTCCACGTTAAATAACAGGTACGCATCCCTTTACATAGCATCTCATGGGTGATGTGTAAATCTGTGTATGAAAATTCAATGACTGGCACTATATTTCCTGACTTCAAATTTTTGAAGTTTACTTTAATTATCAATTCGAAAATAGACATTCTGGCAATATAAGAATTCTAGGTTCACATTCAGATTAATAGAACGCCCAGAAAAGCGGATGGGGTATCAGGTAGTTATGTATAAAAAGCGAAAAAAAAAATTCAAATAATCTGTAGGGATTGAAGGTCGCGGTACGAACCAGCGACGTTTGGGCCTGTAGCCGAGTATCATACCGATCGAGCAAAAGGGACCCTTCAGCTCGAAGGATATTATCTGGCTTATAAGGCTGACGCTACAGTACTCCCCTACAAGTGAGTCGGACGAGAGACGAACGATTTTTTTTGAAAGCGCCAAGCGTATGGCGAGCATGCGAGTTTGTTGGTGCGTCGAGTTAGCAACGGCTTAAGAGACGGCTTTTGGTGCGTTGAGTTAGCGACGGCTTTGTTGGCTGGTAGATGGCGCCACGACTGTTGCAGAAGGTTGCTTTGTCAAGGTCACCAATGTGGGGATTGAAGGTCGCGGTACGAACCCGTGACGTTTGGGCCTGTAGCCGAGTAATATGCCGATCGAGCAAAAGGAGCCCTTCAGCTCGAAGGATATTATCTGGCTTATAAGGATGACGCTACAAATCCAATGTAAACAAAAATCGTCTGAAATAGGATTTTAAAAAAATCAGAGAGAAGATCATATCGGACAAAAGAAAAAAAAAGAACGTGAATGTGTTGAAAAATTACAAATTTCCAAATTTTTCAACGATTATGAAAAGTTTGTCAATTTTACAAGTCCATTTACTCTGTTTATTGCTATGCATATTATTTGACACACGCTCAAACCGATTTTCTAATAATTGTGAATCTTAGACTTACAATAGATTGACGGAAAAAAAACTGTAGTTAGAAAATTCGATTAAAATATTTTTTTAAAAAAATTTGTAAATGCATTAGTTAATTAAAATTTTGATAGGAAATATAGACAAATCTTAACCCCCCCCATTGAAAAAAAAAAAGGAAATAAACTTTTGAAATAACCTCTTCACAGTTCAATAGTTGACCCACCGTTGCTTAAAAATACACATCTCCTAGGCAGTATCATTAACTAGTGATATATGGACCACGAGCATCTTTTATCTGTTTACTGAAGACTCTTTTTATTACACTTTAAAAATGCACAGAATGCACTTTCATCTTAATCGATAAAATGAACAGATTTCTTTGCCTCCAATGGGGCTATCTAGAAGGACAAGGAAGACAAAAAAGAAAAGGGAATCTTAGACACTTAGACGTCTAGTCATTTAATTATTGATGTTAATGACAGAACCAGACAATAAATAAAGAAAATAAGTGAAGGGACTGACTACGATTTGCTGAACTGGAACGATTCTATGAATTCTACCATATTCTACAGAAAGTGCTATTCCCAAGATTCCATTTTTAAAAAAAAATTCTAACTCATCTTTTTGAAATTTTTTTAACATTATCATTATTATTTCAATTAATTTTAATATTAAGAAATTTTAATATTAAATTTTCAAAATCTCTGTAGATAATGATTAAACACTTAAAAAGCTTTTATTAAAAGCTTTTTATATGCTTGAATATTTAATATATTTTGTACAGTTGCATTGTTCTTGAATATTTTTCTAATTTTTTTTCCTATCTGGAAGGAATATATTAGATTACATAATCAAGTGAATCATTTTCTAGAGGAATGAAATTATAGGTCTACAATGACTGAAAAATAAAAAGGAAAAAAAGATTAAAATGAAATCTGCCATAAATATTTCAATGTATCATGTCAGAACATCATTTCTTGAACGGCCAAGCACCACGTGCTCGTGCAAGTTAAACTATATCTTTATTCATTTTAATGGTTTCATTGAATGAGTCACTTTAGTATTGCAAACGACCCAAAAAACTTTGTCTCGCATTGATTGCTTAAAAAAAAGCCCATTTCGTATTAATTTCATTTCATATAATCGCGTGCTCAAAATACATTTTTCTAGCTTTTATTTCCTGTAATCATTAACCTTTTTTTAAAATCAGAGCTTTTGTAAATGCAAAGGCAACAACATGTTATTAAAAGCTGATTTTTTGAGATGCTCGTACAGAAAATAAAATTTTTATTTTTCGCCTAGGGATTTTTGTTGACGCCGAAAACCTAGTAAAAAACATTAAGTTAATAAGTAAGATAAGCTTCCTAAACGAAAAAAAAAATACTTAAGACAGAAGCAAAGCAGATAAACAAATGAAATAGAGTGGATTAGAAATGTCAAATACATTACATTTTTTTAAAACTTTTTTGTATAACAAAGTATTCAAAAAGAGAGAATTTCAATCGTTAAGAAATTCGAACTCGATATTTTTGACGAATTTCAGAAATGTTTTCCTTAAAATCATCGCGCTTACTGTTCGTTTCAACATTCTAACGCGACCACTTTTCGACGATTTTTATCTTATTAAGGGTGAGGAGCGGAAGAATGACCGTATTCCCGGAATTATTCTTCATTCTTTGACCTTGATTTTCGCCATATTAGACACTTTTTAATTCAACGTTTTTTTTTTCTCACGAGTATGAGAATTTCGTGTCTTTTTGGACCGTATTAATTTAATTCAGTCTGAGAGTAATCCGAATTTATTTTATTGTTAAATCTAAACATCCCCCTCTTTAATCTTTTCCCTCACCCCCAATTTGATGAATTAAACCCGACCTAACGCATGCGCAAAACCACGAAGGGTTTTAGAATCCATTGTCAAACAGTATATTTGTGAACTATTCTAGCCATAGAGGATTGTTGAAAAACATTATTTTTGCTACCCGAAAATTTGGTCTTGTCAAGACCAGCAAAATTATGAGAGACATCGATTGTCTTCAAAACTAAAGAATAAAAACTTCAACCCTCTGTTATCTTGTTTCGACAGTGCCAGGTCTCGATACCGCCATATAAAAGTTTTTCTTTTACCGGTTTATTCAACTATGAACGCATTTCGGATAGATCATAGCAATAAAATAACTCTAATCGCCCTACGTTTTCTATCTGAAGCCTCGGATTACTTCTCCAGAAAGGAAATTTACAGCATATTTTACGTTCGAATGATTCCAGGGTGTCTGAGAAGAAAGCCGATGGAACCTTAGGGCGAAGATTTAGACGGAAACTATGCACTAAAAAGAAAGTTACTCTTGTCTTTATATCTGCCACTTTCTTGAAAAGAGATTATAAAACAGAGGAACGGGCGCTTATAAGCTTAATTCACTTTCAAAATCATTTAAAAAAGTGAAAGATAACAGTCTTACTTCTTAAGTCCTAATCTGATGTTTTATGGTAACATTAGTTACTGATATGAAATAATCATTTAACTTTTCCTTCTAATAAATGGTTATCTAACTGAAATACATTTGCATGCCATTCATTTGAGTTATGAATCCAAGTTTAATAATTTTTTTAATTAAAACTTTTAAAGAAATTGCATAAGGTTTGATAAAATCTGTTTTAAAACTAATCATACTAGCTAAAACTTTAAGGCAGTAGTATTTTCCAAGTTTACCTTTTTTTTTGTATCTTAACATATCACGTTTTCTAATGCATATTGTAAGGAAGTCGCCTGTTGGAAGTCTCCAGTTGGAAGAGACACATGATCGAACAATGATACTCCTAGCCAGCGGTGAGGCTATTCGTCCTTTGTTGCCCATTGTGTTTCTTCCTTTTTAGTGCCGTCCTTCAGACTTGAGAAAGACAAATAATGGAACACATATGTTTTCGGCCCATTAAATCAACAAACCGTGTCGAAATACCAGATGGGACTATTTCTTCTATGGACCACCCCAGCTGGGATAATGTTCCAATAATGAACAGCATATGCTCTTTACGACCCGTTGAAGAAATTAGTACTTCCTTGAACCCATTGAAGAAAGAATGCAGATGCGAACAGTGGGCATTGTGAAGGTTCTGATAACGGGTGGATGTTTCAGAAATCTTCCCACGACATGATGGCGCACCAGTGGGAGTATTTCTGAAGAATGATTGGACAATCGGCATCTCCAGCGCGCCAATATCTGCCTGAGAGGTGGAGCTTCGCTACTGTTAAAAGGGACGATCGAGAAGCTGATCGAGAGAGGAGACAAGCTGATCCGGTGGACGAGACAAACTGATCGGAGAGACGGGACCAGCTGATCTGGTGAGAGACTGGACGAGAGTGAATACGAAAGCGAGACGAGCTGTGAGCAGTGCTGAAGTTGAAGAGATACCACGTGATCTCGAGTTTGTTGTAAAGATCTACCGGAAGTAATCCGTAGATCTCTGGAGCTACAGGCAGTAGCCGGATACGCGGACAGCTTGTGAATCCTCGGCATAGTTGCCGAACGGAAAATCCAGCTGTCAATATTTCTCAATATCTAACCTAGAGGACGTGTTGTTTTTGTTTTTTTGTATTATTGTATGAAGCTGTAAATAAACCCTTTATGTATAAAACGCTACCATTTTATTTGATCGACCAGGATCAATTCATTACAATATGTTATAGCTAAAACGAAGAGTTTGTCGGCTTTACAAAACAGGCTTTAAAGAAACCATTTTTTTAAAAGTAAATTTGTCTTAAAACTGGTTAAAAAAATTTCTATTATCACATAAAAATTTAAAATTTATTTGATTCGCTATTCATTTTATGCAACGGGTAGTAAACACATGTTTTCAACGATGCGAATTAGAAATATTGTCTAGAATGCTTCAAAATTCTTCCGTGGATATCGATTTTGATGAAGAGCAAATCAAAGAAACTATACATCAGAGTAATACTTTTTTAAAAGGAAGAAATGAAAAAAATCAATTCGTAAGTTTTTTGAAGAAAAACTCACACATCCAAAGACAATGAAAGTTGAATTTTTGAGGCAGCGAATGAAAGAATTTAAGATTTTTGTTGTTTGATGCCATGAAATCTATAAAACCAAGATTGGTAGCTGGTGAACGAGAATTTTCAACTTCAGACAATACTGTGTCCAAAATGAGAACTAGTCACCGTTCAGTAAATATTTTATGTTTTTTTTTTAAATCTTATTTTCTTAGGAGAAATTACTATTTATATTATTTTCACTAATTTTATTTGAAATTTTTCTGAGTTTTTGTTATTTTGTGAAACTAATAATGCATATGCAATTACGCTTATGTAAAGCATGTGCAAAATTACGATCTGTGGATGAATGAATGAAATGTATGAATGAAGTGGCCCGTATAAAGGCTTTATGATGTGTGTGAGCTAAAGTCAGACTTCTGCCCTCGGGTGCTCAGGGGGCCATAAGCTCGGTAACTACTGCACCCCTTCCGTTGTGAAGTGGAACACGAGAACAACATAACTTTCGCTCACCATTTAAATCGAACCAGCGGGTGACCAAGCTCCGCTCGGAGAAAACAGGTATCGAAGCTAACTCGAATATTTAAATTTTCAATTGTGATTTATCAAAACAATACATGGCATAAGAAAATTTGTGAAACCATTGGTGTTGAAATGTCGGAAATGTGGGGCGATTTTCGACTTGGCATCCATTCCTCGTATTATAGTATAAGATAAAATTAAAACTTAAGCTCCAAGCATGCGTTACGAGTAAAAGGGAAAAGATTATCTTATTAATATGTTGCCATCAGATTGACAAAAACTCAAATTTAAAAAAAAATAAATTATTATTGCGCATTAAACATATACAAATGCAATTTTCATCACGTGTCTGCATGAAATGAAATATATATATATATATGAATATTGATATAGATGGCATATTGGCTATAGATGGCAGCACGTTACCACTTGAAAATTTAAGGCGAACTAATAAAGTTTGAAAATATCCTATCTGTAACTCCGAACTGCTCAACCGTTGCGCTTCAAAACCGGCGCCAATCGATTCCTCGTGGCCAAAAACCCCAGACCCCCAAGTTTACCGGAGTTTAATAATTCTGGGGCGATTTTCGACTTGACAACCATTCCTCGTATTATAGTATAAGATATGGTAGGTATGATAGATTTTAAGACATACCAAGCATTAATTCGCTTTGCCTTTAAATGATTCTTAATAGTAATCTGATTTTAGGATTTCAGTTAATCCTCTTAGGAAAATTGAGATGACGTCATATTGAATAATCTCATTAGACATTCGTTGATACAAAAGATAATAATTAGTATTATGAAACATGGATGTGCATTGTTAAACATCTTATTAGTATTTAATCCATAAAGATAATCCAGAGAAAATTAAACAGGGAAATAATTCTTTCACGTAACTATGCTCTTAACTAGTATTACTGAGAAATTGTTAGATCAATACGCGTTTTAATAATTGTCTGCGTTTGCATGTTTTACTTGTCTTCACCCACATGAATATCAAATGTTAGGCAATTTCTCTTGTAAATTTTACAGGAAAGTATTAGAATAAAGCCGGAATTCTACTTCAGGACCTTCAGGGTCGTTTTAACCGTCAGATTATAATACGTCCCTCCCCCTCTTATTTCAACTATCTCTGAATCAAGGACTCAGATTGATATGTCTAAACAAGTGTAATTAGAACCACTGCACTTTGAAATGGCAGAAACATCTGGCATGACCTTGAATCGGCTTTTCACTCCATAATTCGTTTCCAGATTCAACAGCAATAATCGCAAGCGATTTAGTGCCGTTAGAAAGCAATGTAAATGGAACATCAATATAACGTTAGAATCGTTTGCTCATTTTTTAGGGTTTTTTTTCATGCGAAGAGAATTTATTATAATCACCAAAAAATCTGGATTCGAAATTCAGACGAATCCCCATATTTCAGACATCAATTAATCCTAAAAACGCATTTCTGGTGCCATGTCAGTCTGTCTGTTCGTGAATAAGACAACTACTAAACATCTTGAACTAGACGAATGAAATTTAGTATACGATCTTTAAATAAAAATTGAAGAATTAAATCCATCCAGAAAAAAGTATCTCTTGTCTGGGTATTAGAATATAAGTTAAAAGCTAAGTATAATCATACCAGATTCTCCGACCCGCCTCGAAGGCACACATATTTAAACAATAAACATTAAAATTGAACAACCGGACAGCCGCAACAGCAACATTGGTGGTAAGTGTGGTTGAATCCTAAGGGACATCATCGGCCACGGTGCAACCCTTCCCGTTGGAAGTACGACCCTTCATCGATGGAAGGATTCAGAACCCCACCTATTTGTGTACCCACCAGGATGGAGAGATCCAACCACCACGCCGGAAACTTCTCATCCTCATTTTGAGGAGCCTTTCCCGGAGTAAATGCTATGTGTAAACGAAGAAGCTTAAATGAACTTTAGATTTAGCATCTAAAGTGTAGATATATATCAAATTTGGAACAAAATCCATCAAGAGTTTGGTTGTATGTCGATTTGTACTTTCGCAGGCATTTGAACTCAAATAACTACTATTCTTGTGATCAGCTTTACAACGGAAGGACGGGTGCAGTAGTTTCTGAGGGCATGGACCCCTGAACACTAAAGGACAGAAGTCTGACTTCTAGCTCGCACACGTCACAAAACCTTTTTGCGGAGTGTACTTCATTTATGCATTTCGTTCATTCATCCACAGGATGTAATTTAGATCTTGAACAGAGAGCGATCATCTCTGACCCAGTGGTGTCAAGACCGTATATTTAATCTCATGCATCTAGCTAAAAACGATTTTCTTAGTTATCTTTGTCAGACAGACGCACATTTAGTTAAAATGTATGTTTTGAACAAAGAGGTCTGAAACATAGAGATTCGTTAAAATCTCTAGTTTAAGTTATAAGACGATTGCTACATTTTTCTCTATATTATATGCACACGAATGTAAAAAAGAAGAGTTTAAATCTCGCTCATTAGCAAGCTCGAACAGCGTGCAAAAATCTTGATAAATTTAATGACGAACCATCTTCGATTTAGCAGCAATTATTTGCCGATTTGCTTCAAAACACAATCGCATCTCCATGCAGAACAACATCCTAGATATTCGAATTCTAGAATGATATGGAAATTCTCGAATGCTCACATAACTGTCTTCAGAGCAACACTTGAAGCGCGAAAAGCGGGAAGATTAACAGAAGTTCCGACAGACTGCGGCCCTCAAAAGACAAAGGAAACTCGGAGAGGCGCGTAAGAGGATTAGATTTTAAATTAAAAATATCGAAGAGGCGCCAAATGGCGCGGTGTTGCTTGAGCGGTTTGGAGAGAAGATGCAGCCAAATGGATGTAATTATTTGAAAGGAAAAAAAAGAAAGACCAAAATGAAAGAAATTTGGATTTGTTATGAGGAAGAAGAGCGGAATAGTGCACGACCAAAGTTGATTACTTTTCGGATGATGAGAATGAAACAAATGGAAAAGTTTGTTTTCTAAAATTAAATCAACTAACTAAATATTATTTATAATGAAAACTGCTTATTCTTCGCATTTTTGGCATATCTATCTCAGTTTTAAAAATCACTTCCAAATTTATTTATTTTACAATTTTTTGGACAAAATGGGATTTATTAAGAAAAATTAATAATAAAAAATATAAGGGTTATGCTTCGAAAATCTCGTTTATTTATAAGCAAATTATTATTTATCAGCCCTTATACAGACTGATGACAAACGTCTGAAAAAACATGTTTTTATAAGATTGAAGATTCGTTAAAATCTCTATTGCAAATTTCTTTTTTTTATCGCAAAGACTTTTCTTCATATAACTGTATAAGAGAAAGTGAAAACAAACATAAAAAGAAGATTAAAATGAAATCTTCTACGTATATTTCAATGTATCATACAATTTCTTGAACGGACAAGCAGCACGTGCTCGTGCAGATTCAATTATATTTTTATTCATTTTAATTGTTTCATTGAACGAGTCACTTTAGTATTGCAAACGATCCAAAAAAAAAACCTTGTCTCGCATTGATTGTTTGAAAAAAAATATCCCATTTCATATTCATTTCATTTCGTAAAATCACATGTTCAAAATGACATTTAATTTTCTAGGTTTTATTTGCTATAGTCATTAACTTTTTTAAAAAATCAGAGCTTTTGTAAATGCAATGGCAATGCGTTATATAAAACTGATTTTTTGAGATGCTCGTGCAGATAATAAAGCTTCAATTTTCCCCGTACGGATTTTTGTTGCCACCAAAAACCCCATCCCAAAAGCAACATCATGTCCTGACACGATAAAAATGTAATGGTAATATTTCGAAAATTTTGAGTTTATTTATGAGCAATTTATTTATTATTTATCAGCGAATTATACAGACAGATGACAAACGTCTAAAATAAACGTGTTTTCAGAAGATAGATTCGTCGAAACCTGAAGTGAAATTTTTTTTATTGTCACAATACTTTTTTTTAAATTAAACTTTATATAAGAGAAAGTGAAAAAAAAAATTGCACGAAAGTTTAAATATATTTAGCAAAAAGTATGATGAAGTAAATAAATGCAAGAAATAAATCGACAAATCTCTCCAAGAACACATATAGTTACTAGGCAACTATATATGAGGTGCCCTAAATATTGTAAAGGAACTTTAAGGATAAGTCGGCTAGTCAGAAAAAAAAAACCTTTTTAAAATCGAACAGGGAGTTAGGAATGAAAGATGGGAGTGGGGGGAAATAAAAGGGGGTTCTTTGCCAGAGTATTATTTAAAAAGGTATTCCAGATAAAATGCATTATACACATTAAGTGAAATAAAAATTTACATTAAAACACCAAGAGATCTGCATGTTTAAAAACAAACAAAGCGTGCATTTTTTCTGACTGGAAATCATTTGAACACCAATTCAAGCATTCGAAAAGATTGTTATTGATTCTTACTATTGCTGCTATTATTACATTTGTAATGCTGTCTTATGATTTGTAATGCTAGTATTATGCATGTAGGAAATCCCACAGAGCTATTTTATTTAACCATCATCTGCCTTCATTTTTTGTTTTATCAACATTTGATGGAAGACATAATTCAAAGGGAGAATTGTGAAAGGTTACATCATTTCCCAGAGGACGATACTTTTAATTAATGCAACATTCCAGAATAGCGCCATCTATCGAGCTTTTGAAAAACTGCCCTAATTAATATTCGGGCAGAGGCTACTTAACATCTGAAAAAGAAAGACGTCTCCACGCGTCAGCGGTTCCCGCTCGCAAAGCTACGCGGTATCATGTTTTCAGTCATAATGCTTTTGCTACTTCTGACGTTCTTCTAGAGGAAATAATCTAACTTTCTGTTTTTAATATCTCTATGTTTTAATCCATTTAATATTACTAATTCCTTGAAAATACTTCCCCCTGTAAATATTCCCCTTTAACTCTAAATAAATTATCATTTTTTAAGAAGTCTCTTCATCCTTCGTTTGCATTATTTTAATCTTGGTTTAGAAACTAACCCTTAAATGTTAAAAAACCCCTAGATACCACGCCACTAAAACCCCGCTATCTGAAGAGTAATTTTTAGAAGATTTGGTTAGACTCCCACATACATATGGTTATTGTATCTTCTTTTTTTGTATTTACTTAAAATTTTATTATATATTTCAACAGGTTTATTTTTTACTTCATTCAGTAACGAAGATACTTTTGTAGCAGTCTCTGTTTTTCTGACCCTATGTAATTGCTGTTTTTGACTCTTTTTTTTTATTTTAACTCTTCCAAGTTTAACTCTTCCTTAACTATTTAACTCTAATTTATGACTCTTTCCAAGGACAAGCACGGTGAGGTAGCCAGCTATTTAAGCCTAATCAGCGTCTCTTGTTTGTAATAGCGGCAACTAGGGCCAAGAGTACGCTTATTGCTACTCACTACTCAATATATTCACTTGCACAACCCCTTTTTACAGGGGGACACATCCACACACTTCACAGATAGAACAAAGAAGAACCATGTCTGAATCAGGATTCGAGAACTCGACGCCCAGATAACGGGAAAAATGCACTACCCCTGTGCCAAGATGCCAGTCTGACCCTATGTTCTATTGCAAAAGGATTTTTTTTCTTCTATATATCTGAACTTCTCTTCAAATTCGTAAATTACCTTTCGGACATGTTTTTTATACTGAAGTTGAAAAATAAACTATCAGGATTCTTATTTGAGATTAGTACCCGCGATAAGGGAAATCAGCAATAGAAGGTAATTTTCTGCCATTCCAGAACACGGAACTGAAGTTTAAAAAAAAGCGACATTTTAAGCGGCAGTCTGCAAAAAATACAATGAAAACAAATTTAAAAAGTTGAAAAAGAACAATAAATTTTCACGGTGAAATCAATTTAAGACTAAAAAGCAAAAGTAGGTCTTCGCTCATGGTTCGTTAACTTTTTAAAAGTATATAGCAGCCCCAAGCAAAAAATTTCTTTTTTTTTTTAAGTCTGAAGGAATTGCTTGAGCAGCTTGGAAGTTTTTGGAATTTTTGTTATTGATCGGATTTTCTTACTGATTCAGCTTCTCTTCAAATTTAATTTAACTGAAACACAGTTTTTTTTTAGATAAAAAGTATCTGGCATTGGAAGCATATATATTCGAAGGCGTTTGATAGTATTCTGAAAGAAGTGAATCAAACTTTTTTATAAAAGTTCTCATTTTCTACATGTTTTCAAAACCAGCGGCAGTATTTTTTTCTCAACTTTTCATTCTACTAGGACCCAATATCGAGTTTAACTTAGTAGTAAATTGAAGATAATCAAGTATAGATGTGGACTTTTACCTTTTTGATAGTAAAGTTCACTTTCCCAAAACACCGTTTGACTATACCAATTTTTGTATCAGAAAAGCTTATGACATCCACTCAAGTTCACTATACATTCTCATGGGGGATCAATAGTTTATCGATCACAACTATTTAATCAATTTCTCCAATTTTTATTTGATTTGAAAATTTATGTCTCTTAAATATGTCATTAGTGATTGTTTACCTTTCATTGCTACCCATTTTCTGAAAGAAAAAAAAAATCTTGAACAGGTATTCCCCTTCTCCTCCCCTAATTTCAATTTTAAAAAAATCCATATCACCAATTTTCAAGCGTTGCTAGCCACTTAGAATGTTTATTTTGTGGAAAGAAAATTTAAAATCCTTTATGGTGGGGGAAATGATGAAGTCCGACTTAGCCCGGGGCAAAAACTTCTTCGGGGCCCCCTCTGTCATTTTTTTAAAAAATTCTTTTAAAATTAATCTTAAAGAATACCTTATCAAAGAAGGAAACGTAAAATTAACTTTCTATTCGATTTGGGCGCCCCTATTATGTGGGGTCCGGGGCAAATGCCCCGTATGCCCCTGCTTTAGTCAGACTCTGAATGATGAATGCGAACTACTTGAAAACTAAAACTAAGTCTTATTTCATGTAACGTCTTTCAGTACATGAGTAAATATACTGAAGATTATTGACACTTTTGATTTATATATATATATATATATATATATATACGCGCAGATATATATATATATATATATACACGCAGATATATATATATATATATATATATATACACGCAGATATATATATATATATATATATATATATATATATA
>JAOUZG010036560.1:3668134-3687033 GCA_026289955.1 Argiope argentata
TTTTTTTTTTTGTTCGCTGGACAACATTTTTGCTCTTTTTATATTTCATGAAAACGTAACTGCTGTTGCTTAAAAGTGACTAGATAAAAACAAAGTAAGTGAACTGACACCCCTATTATTCAAAAGTAAACTGAGCTGAAATTCTGAAATTGAATTTTTATTCGTTTTTTTCCTCATCATAGCGTCATTCTGAAAGGAGGTCCTGTGATATGAAAGAAAAATTTATATCATTTTTAACTTTCTCTCTTATAAATTTTAATCGATTTTGGGAAAATGAGGGTGATTCACATAAAAAACAAGAGCACGCCAACTATCAGAACTAACTTTGTGTTGTTGTTGTTTCTTAAAGAACTTGCCATGGACAAACTAGCTAACGCACTCAGCGATTTTTCAGCCTAGGGTGCGTCTCTTGTTTTTGAAGTAGTGCCAATTAGGGCCAAAAGTACGACTTAGCTACACACATCATATTCACTTGCAGAGCACCTTTTTTGTAAAAAAGAAAGGGGGAGGGTACATTTGCACATCTCACAGATAGAATAGATGAAGGACAACCATGTCCTGAACCCAGGACGGCCAGAATACGCAGAATATGCTCTATCCTTGTTTCAGGACGTCATCACTATCATTATGTTGAGAATTGTGATGAAATTGCAATGAAGATATCCTGATGATTCAAAGAGTATACATGTGGTTCTATTAATTAATGAGATTGATAATCTGAATGATTACCAACTAAAAATCTGTATGTTTTCCCTTAAAAGAATTAGTTCGCAATTTGATAGAAATTTATGATTTTATTGTGAAGACCTTACACCAAATATTATTTTTAGCTGAAAACGGTTTCGAGTCACCGTTATCATAGACAAATGGTTTTGCGAACTCAGATGAGTCCAAAACATGAAGATTCGTGAAATTATGAATTTGAATTGTTTGACACTTTACTATGTTTGCTAAAAAGTAATAAGTGATAATTATATTATTCAGGATTCAAGATTATCCATATGGTTCTATTAATAAATAAGATTAACAATTTAAATGATTACCAGCTAAAAATCTGTATAATCTCTATTTTCATTATATAAGTGCTCTAAAGCTAATGTAATCATCACTTATTACTTTTTCGCATACATCGTAAAGAGTCCAACAATTCGAATTCGTAATTTTACGAATCTTCACATTTAGGCTCATCTGAGTTCGAAAAACATTTTGCCTGTGATAATGGTGACTCAAAAGCGTTTTCAGCTAAGATAATATTTGGTGTAAGGTCTTCACATTAAAATTATAAATTTCAATCAAACAGTGAACTAATTCTTTTTGGGGGGAAGCATACAGATTTTTAGTTGGCAATCATTCAGATTATCAATCTAATTAATGAATAGAACCATATAGATAATCTTGAATCATGAATAATATAATTATCACTTATTACTTTTTCGCATACATCGTAAAGAGTCCAACAATTCGAATTCGTAATTTTACGAATCTTCACATTTAGGCTCATCTGAGTTCGAAAAACATTTTGCCTGTGATAATGATGACTCGAAACCGTTTTCGGCTAAGATAATATTTGGTGTAAGGTCGTCACAACAAAATTGTAGATTTCTATCAAATTTTGAATTAATTACTTTCAGAAAAAGATGGTCTACCTGGTCATTGAAAAAAAAAGTAACACGATAACTACAAAACGAAGATAGACAAATAAAACCGGTACACATATTTAACATCAATAGTATTGACGCCTATAAAATTTTGAACAAAATACATTTAGGGGTTGACCATGCGTTGATCTTTATTCTCAGAAATATTTAAAAGTGGTAACACGAAAACACAACGCCGTAAATATATCAAATTTTATTACTGTAAGCGAAGTTTTGTGGGAACTTTTTATTTCAATCAATTTGAAAAAATGCGTCTAAAAAATCAGATTTCCATATACTATTAACAAGAATATCAGGTATTAATGAAAAAAACAATCGCCAATTGATTCAGTAAAAATGCTAAATTTATGCCAACAGTTATAATATTTCATATCTTTATGTTTGTCAATTCCATGCAAGGCCTTTTCCGGCATAAAACCTTTATTAACCACTTGACATACGAATTTATTTAACTTTCTAATTAGATAACTCATCCTATTTTAGTAATTTATTGTTAATTTGATTTTTTTAAACAATATATGGAGTATTTGGGATACCAAATCGTTTCACATTGATTTTTTCGTATTTAAATACTTAATTCTGTGGCTTGAAAATAAAAATTCAGTAATTCGATGCGCGTGTCAGACTTGCATGCGAAGTGGTTAAGAAAGTACGCGAGAAACTTTTGGGGAGACTACTACTGCTGGTTTTTTAAAAAAGTTAGTAGAATAATCTATATTAATAAAAATGGTTCTCGAAATGCGTTGCTAAGCGCAAAACTAGAGAATGGCTCAACCGATTCGGCTAACTTTTTTTAAAAATATTTTCGTTAAGACACGAGGATGGTTCTTATGGAGAGAAAAAAGGAAAAAACTGTTAGGAAAATAGTTAAAACGACACTTTTCTTACTTTCCCGCCAAAAATCTTCATTTCCTTCCCCCACACCAACTGAGTGAGATAGTAGGAAGTAATAAATTATGATTTGTTTAGAAAGAAATACGCGAAATCAGTTGGTTTTCATTCATAGATAACGGGATGTTTAAAAAAGAAAGAAAATAGTTGCTTTTATTATTAGTCTGGATGAATATTTAATCTATGCCTGCTCAAAATAAAATTTGGGCAGGGGAAAAAAAAGAATAACAAAGTGAAAATAGGGTTTGTAGAAACAAAATTAGTGAAGAAAAAAAGGATAGAAAAAAAAGAAGAAAAGAAAAGAAGGATGTGTGTGTTTCAATATTATTTCCTCTGTGCGCGGCATTTTCCAAGCTGTTTTTAAACTTTCGCATCTCTTGAAAACCAATTGTTATATTGTTTAGTATGTTTACATTTATGAAAATTAGAATCTTATTATTCTATAAAAACGTAGAATTATAGACCTTTCCCTCCACCATTTAAGTAAAATATCAATTCCGGGACAATCATTGCTCGGATGGAAACAGAAAGGTGAGTAGTACAATGAACAGAACATCTGATGAAAATTATAATAAATAATACTATAAATGAATTATGTGATTATCAAAATTTGTTTGGTTTAAAAATATTTTGGTGAAAAACCTGTTATGAGACACAGCTACATAAAGTATTAGCGAGCATTAATACTGGCGAACCAACAGGTCGCCAAAGGCGGCTAGTTCTAAATAAAGCTATAGATAGCAGATTTTTTAAATCTTTGTGTTGATCTTTCATGATGATTCTATCGAATAACTAATAATCAATTATCGGGAATTAATCCTTTGCCCGTCGATGCCTTCTCTCAAGCATCACCATACGATACATACGGTACAAAAATATGCATTTTTCGTTTTGTTATTTTATTCATAAAACGCAAAATGATATGAAAAGTCTAATCTTACATAATCTATTTCCCATTTTTTCAAAAATTAATACATTGTAATCTTTATAGAAAAAACTGTAAAATGAAGAATTAAGAGCAGATCGGCAACATTATATACGTTTTTCAAAGAAAGAAATATCCTTAATTTATGACATTATGTTCGATTAAACAAACGAAAGATTACTTAACCGAATGCCGGTATTTACTCCTAAGATTAAAAGCCTCTTCAAGAAATCCGTCCGAGTCTCAAGAGAACTGGAACAAAGAGATCGGATACTAAGCACTCTTTAGAAGATATGGAGATGAAGAATCTGAGGATTTTCTCAAAAAGAAAAACGTCTATTGTCTAAGAAGAGTATTTATGCGAATAAGTATTGCTTTGCGCTAATGAAATATCTGCCGCTTCTTAAGGAATATCGAAAAAAGACTTTGAGGATTTCTGTGAAATGATATGTAAATATAAAAATTTCTTTATTTTCTGAACATTTTTTATCTATCTGGGGATTTATATGTACAGTGAAACCTCGTTAAATAAGCATAAATCGTTACCGAATCTTAACCGTAATGCTAAGCACTTTTTAAGTGAAATTATTCTTTTTTTTCTTCCACAGAAATCTATAGAATGGGAGCATGAGTTTTATTTAGAAAAATAAATAAGCAAACCAATTTATAATAACGTAACACATTATTTATAAAGCACCACTAACACTACCTACGCGATGTTGCTTGTGGCTTAGCCTATAAGAAGAAAAATTGGCTTTCAACTAAAGTCTAGCCTCCACCCGATGTGACACGCACATGTTACGCAACATCAAATAAACATTAAAATATGTTTAGAAATTATCAAAAATAGCTACATAACAATTTTACAGCACACATTCAAAAATATTTAGAATGTTACAGAGGTAAAAATAAGATACATCCGAAGACAAAACACAGGCAATCATTTCGAAGATGGATTTCCTTCTTTTCGGCATAATGAGATTTGAATCGCTGTTTAAAATCAGACGTAAATAAAAAAAAGTATCGCATATGTATACCATAGTTCTTACTATTTGCACATGCGAAGTTTGAGGTTTTGGCGCATGCGTGGATAAATTAAAATAGTTATTATGGAACTCTCTTTTTCATTATGATGTGGCTTTAATGCGCTAAAATCTTTTCCAGTGATTGCTCTACCAAATAGTATACATATCTCCAATATCCTTTATTTATTTCTCGAGTTTTTGTGGTTCTAACTTACAGACGCTTTCAGGAGATTTCATTTTATACTATGTATAGATACTCTTTTTTTACAAAAAAAATTATCTGTAAGAAATTTGTCTTTGCCTAAATTTCAAAATTTCGCGAAAATGAGACACTGCATTATCGCTGAATGAATTTGTAGCATGTTCAGTTATTGGCTCAAAAGACCTCTGCTATGCTTATTTTTTCTTCTTCATCAGATAAAATCTCCGCAGCAGCAATTTGCTCTGACGCAGTATGTAATTCCATAAATTCATCGATAGTTCTATCTATATCCTTCCATCGAAGTCGTTGCTATCAACTTCTCCCCCTATGATCTTACAGAAAAAACTCTATAAAGTTTCGTACTAAAAGGAGCGTTTGAAGAACAGTTATGGTTTCAAGTTTTTTTTTAAATCTAAGCAAATAAAATAATGTAATAAATATGTTTTTAATTCCTTTGTTATAACGAATCTGTATAATAATTTGCAATCTTAAATTAACCGCAATTCTGAGCTATATTCAAGTTAGAATATTAAAATATTTATCATTTCATGTGCGTATCAGATACTTTCGTGGATGCGAGGGGGGTGGTCATTAGGGGATAAGATAAATCGCAAGTACATAAAACGGCTACTATGGCCTATAAAAATGGCATATAAAAACGGTATATAAAAAATAAAATATGGTATATAAATAAAATACGGTATACATATAAAAAACGGTATATAAATATGGCATATAAAAAACGGCTATTTTTTGAAAAATGTCCAGAAATTTGATAAAAACTGAACTATGAAACTATGAAATGTCATCAATATTTTGTGTCTGCTACGCGTGAGTACATGAATACTCATTTACGATTATAAAATTTTCCCAAGGTATGTGTCTAAATTCAGAATGAACTTTTTGAAAAACACTCTAAAATATTTATGCCCTTGTAGCAGTTGCATTATTCTCGCCTTCTCTTTGGATATTAGTGCATTACTTTAACGTCCCTTTTGGTTACTAGATGGCAGTGCGTGATTACGTCATCACGCGCGCCATCCCATAATGCTTTGCGCTTGTACCAGAGAGAGATGCGACTCCGTCTTGTGCAGCGGTGCACTAGAATGTCGTTGTTTTAAGTATTGTCCTCGTCTTTGTGTTACATGTTGTCTTTGTGTGTTTGTAAATATTAGTGTGTGAGTATGATTATTAAAGGAAATGTTTCTAACATTCGTCTCGTTGCTTCCATGCACGGACACTAAATAATCTACATCCCACCACATCTGGCGCCCAACGTAAAATGAGTTCCGATAGAAGTGAAGGTCACCCTGACGATCACTAGGAAATCTTCGCGCCACCACACCGGCGCCCAAAGGAAAATAGTTTCTAATGAAATGCTAGTGTGTCGTCCCGACAATCTTGAAGCATCTTCGTGCCATCACATTTGGCACACAAAGGAAAATAACTTCTAATGGATGAAAAGTAACGTCGTCTCAACTATCAAAATATTTTCGCGCCATCATATCGGCAACCTACGAAAAGAATTTAGATTTGTGTCGTCCTTACGCAAAATAATTTTTCCCGACCTGGGAATGGTTCCGCATTGTGAAGTGATGAAATAAATGTGAAGTTGTCCCGACAAGATGTGAAGTTGTCCCGACTGCCATCGTTGATGTCCAAAAGAATACTCAAGTATTCAGTTCAAATCATAACTCGTACAGGACGTCGACCCCTGTACCGAGTATAATTCATTGTGTATCTCAAGCAAAATCTGCATTTCCTGTGAAAGTGTGTTTGTGTGTCCATTTTATCAAATTTACAGCTCGGAAAATTCATCTGTTTTGTTTGGTCGTTCCTGTTCAATCCCAGATAAGTGTTATAAACTTTCACATTTTATTTTGTTTTTTCAACAGCATCCAGCATTGAATATAACATTACTGCATATTTGATTCTTCTTTATCTGTGAAATGTTTTGCTATTTAATATTTAATAATTTCTAAGTTACTTAAATTAATTAGTTAAGCTATATTTTCTAAGCATATCTATCGTTGCAAATTATATTTTGAAGTATCTGTGTTATTTTTATTTAATCTCATTGATTTGATTTTTTTTATTATTTCATTGAAAGTGCGTAAGAATATATCTTTTAAATAGTAAGGTATTCAATATCATTATGTATTTGCTGTATTTTTGTATTTAATTTAAGAGCTAACTAATTTATTGTAGTTGATATTTCTTTGTCCGTAAGTTAACGTACCAAAACTCTTATCTCTCTGTTACTGTGTCCTTGAAGTGGAGACACCAAGTCTCGTACGCTGAGTCACCCCCCTGCAGTGACCCATCTAAACAAGCACTGAATATTTTTTTTGTTTTCTTTTCAGATCTTTGGTATTGTAAAAAGCTATTCAGATAGATTTATTTTTTTTTTCAGTGTAACGATTTTTTGATAGATTTATTATTTTTTTTCAGTGTAACGATTTTTTGATAGATTTATTATTTCTTTTTCAGTGTAACGATTTTTTTATAGATTTATTATTATTATTGCATTCTAAAAACTAACGGAGATTTTAAATTGTGTTCTACCTATTTAATGATTTTTTTTGTTGTTGTTGTATGTTCAGGGGAGAAGGAAGGTGTGCAACTGTTACTTCGTAATCAAGTTTCTAATTTAACTTCCTATTTAATCGAATAATTCGTAGGGAAAATGGCTTTTCTAGCTAAAGGTAAAAAAATTGACCTCTACAATTTAGCATTGGAATTAGGTTTAGATGCAACACCCGAAGATAAGATAATTGTTTTACATGACAAAATAACGAAATCTGCATTCTATGCGGAAAATAAACAGTTCGTGACTGATACGTTCAATAACATTATAGATGAACGGAAAAAGTTAGAAGAAAACAGAAAAAAGTTAGAAGAAGAAACTTTGAAAACAGAAAAATTGGCTAAGGAAAGAGCATTTGAGCTTGAGAAGCTTAAGCTCCAAAATTTAAATTTATCAAACCCTAATCAAACTGATTCTATTCCAAAGCGATTTGATTTACAAACAGTCTTACCAACGTTTCGCCCTGAAACAGATGATATTTCATTATTTTTAACTATGTTCGAAAGACAAATGAAACTTTTAAATGTTTCTAATGATTATTGGGTATTTTATTTAATGGGTGTACTCCCAAGTGAGTTAAGTAATTTAATAGCAAGAGAGCCTGAGGAAATATTTAAGGACTATACCCATATCCGTGGTATATTATTACAACGGTTTAAGCTGACAGCTGATCGTTTTCGAATTCTTTTCAGTCGACATCAAAAACGAGATGATTCCACATGGAAAGATTTCTTCTTTGAGCTTCGAACCTACTTTGAAGGTTGGATTAATGAATTGGAAATCGATTCATTTGAGAAATTAAAAGAACTTATGCTTTCTGATCAAATAAAGAAAAGATGTCCTCCGGACTATAAAAATCATTTTTTAGATATTTGGGAAACACTAAATGATCCTGTCTTGTTAGCTGAAAAGCTGGATTTTTATGAAAACATAAAGTCGCCTCATCAAAAATTAGTAAAAACTCCAAAGTCGCAAGAACTCTTTAAACCGAAACTCTCTAAAAATGCTAGTGAGCAGAACTTCAAGAAAACCCAATTTGCTAAATATGAGAAATCAATTCCTTCGAGTTCTCAGAACATTACTGGTTCTAATTCAAACAGGCCATCCCGACATGTGGAGAATTCTGTTTATTGTTATGACTGTGGCAATCCTGGCTTTATCAAATCTAAGTGTCCAAATTGTTCTTCAAGGAAAGACCATTCACCGGTTAATGCTATACAAATGTTTACCTGTTTTACCTCTCCCGTAGCCTTAATTTCCATACAAGTATATGAAGCTTCAGGAACAGTTTGTGCTGACACAGGAGCCAATCAATCAGTTGGAGGAGAATTGATGTTTAATTTTTTAAAGAAGCGTGGACAGCAGTTCACAGAGATTGACCTTGCTATCTGTCTGGCTGATGGTCAACAATCAACATCAGTTGTTTTAAAAACTACAGTGCCGATCACAGTGCTTGGCCGAACTTTCCTCACTGAATTACATTTTCTCCCACATGCTAAAGGGAATCGCACTCTCCTCGGAGTTGACTTTTTGAGGAAATCAGGAATTGTAATGGATATGAAAAAAATGCCTGGTATTTTGGGGATAAACCGAACTGCAAAATACCTTTTGCTAAAGATCTTCCCATACCAACAAATAATAGCCCTGTCGAAATCAATAATAGTTCTTGTCCGACGAATTCAGTAACTAGTGATAGTTCAGTGCAAAACATTTCTGTTGCACCTGAGACTAATTATCCTTGTTTACGCCAAGAAGAAGGTCAGAATCTTGATGCAAAATCGAGAAATCGCTTAACTGCCTTGCTTAATGAAAATGAAGATATTTTCCGACTAGGGGGAGAGCCAACTCCTTATGTTAAGCATTTTATTGACACAGGTGACCAACCACCAGTTAATGATAAAGACACTTGTGAATTACGAACTATTGTTATTGATGTCCCATTAAGAACAGCTGCTGAACTTAGAACTGAACAACTGAAAGATCCTGAACTGAAGAAGATCATAGATTGTTTTGAGGATACTGACAAAAGTGTTGATTTTGCGAATTGGACGCAAAGGGGATATGTCTTAAATCAAGGAGTACTCTATCGCTACTCTCCACATTCTGAAGAGGAAGAAGCTCAATTGGTTGTCCCATGTCATGAAAGAGAGAACATTTTAAAACTTCACCATGATGCTCCTACAGCTGCTCATTACGGAGCTGATGGAACTTTTTCTCGAATATCATCCAGATATTATTGGACAGGCATGAGAAAATATATTACTGATTATGTCAAGAATTGTGAAGATTGCATAAGATATAAGGCAACGAACCAAAAACCTGCTGGTCTTTTGCAGACACCTGTTCCTGCTCAACGTTTTGAAAGTATAGCTGTCGATCTCTTTGGACCCTTACCAGAATCGAGTGAAGGTATGAAATGGATCTTCATCGTTGAAGATTGCACAACCAAATGGGTAGAGTTATTCCCATTAAAGCGAGCTACTGCTAAAGAGTGTGCATTAACACTACTTAATGAAGTCTTCTTAAGATATGGATTACCCCGTCGTTTAATAAGTGACAATGGTACACAGTTTGTTAGCGCCATCATGCAACAGTTGTGTTATACATTAAAAATTAATCAAAGTCTAGTTCCTGTTTATCATCCACAGGCAAATCCTGTTGAACGTAAAAACAGAGACTTGAAACCTCGTTTGGCAATCATGGTAGGTAATAACCATACCTTATGGACTGAGAAATTACCATCCATTAGATTTGCATTGAACACTGCAAAATGTGAATCTACAGGTTGCACTGCAGCTTACCTGAACTTTGCCCGAGAATTGAGAACTTTAGATGATGTTACAACTGATCTACGGTCTGTCATTCATAATGATAATTTTGTTCCAGAGTTCACACCTTACTTAAAACGTTTTGAGAGAAACATGTCTCAAATTAAAGAAAATATTGAGAAAAGTCAAGATCGTCGAAAGACATATGCTGATAAATCACGTAAACCGAGCCCTAACTATAAACCTGATGATTTAGTTTGGGTAAAGCTTCACCCGTTAAGTAAAGCGAACCAAAGTAGAACTGCCAAGTTTATGCCAAGGAAAGATGGACCTTATATTATTCTATCCCAGAAATCACCCTCATCCTTCGTAATAGCTAGTTGCGACAAACCTGATGAACCTTTAGGTGTATACCATGCATCAGCTCTTACACCTTTTAGAAATGCAACACAGAACCAATCTCCTGTGATGCCTTTAAAGAAAAGAGGTCGACCTCCCAAACAAACTCAAACTGGACCTCCCAGGCAAATTCCAACTCGACCTCTCAAACAACCTTCAAATGTTAATAGCAATCCTGACACAAGTGCCAAAGTATCCAATATCACACCACCTCGCCGGGACGGATTGAGGCGGTGTAGGGGGAGGATGTAGCAGTTGCATTATTCTCGCCTTCTCTTTTGGATATTAGTGCATTACTTTAACGTCCCTTTTGGTTACTAGATGGCAGTGCGTGATTACGTCATCACGCGCGCCATCCCATAATGCTTTGCGCTTGTACCAGAGAGAGATGCGACTCCGTCTTGTGCAGCGGTGCACTAGAATGTCGTTGTTTTAAGTATTGTCCTCGTCTTTGTGTTACATGTTGTCTTTGTGTGTTTGTAAATATTAGTGTGTGAGTAATGATTATTAAAGGAAATGTTTCTAACATTCGTCTCGTTGCTTCCATGCACGGACACTAAATAATCTACATCCCACCACACCCTTAATAATTTTTCAAGAAAAAAAATAACATCTATGAAACCAAAATATACTAATTAAAAGACAAAAGCGTTTTAACAATTGGGAAAATATGCTATTTTTGGAATTTTTGCTAAAAAGAGGAGAGCAAAAATCTTTCAGTTTAAAGTTTATCAATTGTTTAGCATATAAATTTACAGCTAACTTAAAAATAAGGTACTTTTCCGTTAGCAGGGGGCCAGCGAAAAATCGCCAAATAATATAGAATTCCACCAAATTTCTTACAATGATTTTAAAGCGGAAAATCGCCAAATAAGGTAGAATTTCCAAAATTTCTTAGGAGATTTTTCACTGGCCCCCGGCAAACGGAAAAGTACCAAAAATATATTATCTAGTTCTATAGAACTATGAAATAAGCTGTATTTTTAATCACTCTTTAAATATTGGAATTAAATTGTTAAAGAATATTAAATTTACTTTTGTTTTGCATTGCGAAGCATTAAAACAGTTATAGATTATTTCTAAATAAATAGATGAGTTATTCTGCATTAATTACTGAATAGTTAATATACAGCAGAATATATTGAAAACTATTATAACAATATTGTGCAATAAAATATATATCTGATTTTAATTTATGACGTTTTCTATTTTAAAAAAAGTCAACCTAAGATTAAAATTTAAGAAAATGGTATTTAAAGAGTTAATATAGCATTAAAACATATATAAAGAAAATATAACAAGTAATAATAAGAAAAAAATGTCACAAATTAAGCCTGCTTAGGTCAACAAAGAAATTTTTTTTATTTTAGTCAACTATTAATTAATTTATCAAACAATTATTGATTTTGGCAAAAATGAACTCTTTACCTTCACGCAAAAAAATATTAAAGTCCTCGCTTTTAACGATCTAAAGTATTAAATACTAATTCAATTTAATTAATGAATTAGTATTTGAAAAACTATATTAACATCAAGTGTCATCTACTACAAGTTTAAAGAAATGTATTAGAACTTGAGTGAAGGAATAAAAAATATTTTATTGTCGATTGAAAATTTTAACAGGATGTGTGTACGTGTGTGTGTAAGCATTATTATTTACAGTTAGCGGGCGGTGGTATCAAAGATATAGAGGGCACTTTCCTTTTTTAAGTTCGTTTTATTCCATCACGGGAAGCAGGCATTATGTACAAGCAGAAGCAACGATCACAAAACCGAATGCCGAAAAGCTGATGAAACTATTATCCCTGTGAATATATACCGTTATATTTTAATAGGGATCTTTGAAATATCTCAATCACATGTACATCTCGCGTAAGGGAATCATAGGGATCTTTTAAAGGAATGTGCTTGGTTGAACAAATCTTATCCTTTTACCCAAAGCGTGGGAATTAGTCGGCTTTTAGCCGATTCAGTAATTTTACAAAGCTTCTGTTGAATTAATTAACTAGAACAAGTGGAATGGATCAGTAAATATAAGAATATTTTTTTAGAAAGATGTGACTATGGACTAAATTAAGATAAAGCTTTAAAAATTAATCAGGGTTTAATTTTTAAAATATCATTACATATATAAGTAATGATATTTTAAACCCTTAATTTTAATCCTAATTAATTTCCAAAGCCCTTTATTAATTAGCTTATAGTAATATCATTCTAAAATATTCTCATATTTCCTGATCCCTTCCACTTGTTCTAGTTAATTAATTCAACTGAAGCTTTGTAAAATTGCTGAATCGGCTAAACGCCGGTTGCTTTCTCACACTCCGTGGGAGAGGTGAAAATTGCTGACCTAAACAAAATACCTTTAAAAAGATCCCTGTGTTTCCCTTGCCTCTTATGCGTGAGTCATGGAAATCCCCATCCAAATCTGATTTTATAAGCTCTATAAAAAATATTTTCCTTATCAAAGTCTTGAAATTTAAGACCAGGGATAATGACTTCCCGCCCCCTTTTTTACACAATGCTTTTTAGTTAGTGTTGTGTCGTTCTGTTTTGTGCACGTCGCTTTCGCTTGTAAATAATGCCTGCTTCCCGTGATGGAATAAAACGAACTGAAAAATTCAACCTGTCTTCTCCATATGATTTCGGCCGCGACTCTGCTATCTGCTCTCAACAAACCGATTAAATGTTCTTCATTATATATATATATACAGAGAGAGAGAGAGTAAGAAAGTGTGTAAGCTAATAGTAGGAATTCAAAAAAATGTGCAAATATGCAAGAGATTTTAACATTGCTTAATGCTATTATGAAGAAGCAATAATTTTATCAATTCAACAGCGCATGTTTATTCCCTCATTTCTAGCAACGCAACTGCCTTCGTCAAATAACAAAGCTTCGTATAGGAGGACTACGTTGAAATAATGATACGAAAAAGAGTAAAAAAGGAAGAACGAGAAAAAGAAGAAATCTTTTTTTGACGAATTCCAACAATACGCAGAATTCTGGGATGAAGCCCATTGTTTATTGCTAATTGTGCAAACCAAGTGGCGTTTACATAACGGTCACGTTTTGTCACTCATCAGAAGTCACTGTGTTTACAAAGCAATAAAACAGTTCTTTTTCCTGTGAAGACCTTTTTTCTTGAAGATGAATGTGATAAGCGCGCTTTGCATTCGGAGTTAAAAATATGCAAAGAGCTAAACTGAACAATGGATAATTTGCATATGAACAATGACAAACGAAAATGCAGCGAAATCCCTTTGACCTATTTGGAGATATTCGTTGGAAAACGCGGCTAGTTTTAAATGATGGTGCCGCAAAATAAATTTGATTCTTTCAAAATATAAATATATATTTCTGAGAAAGAGTACAAAGAGAAAAAAATTAGCAAATTGTAAATTAAGTATCTTTAAAAATATAATTTATTATGTAATTGTCTAATAAATAACGCATCTCCACTAACAATATGTGTCTCTGTTGGTTCTCTACATGTCAGATCATATAGTGTATGGAATTTGGTGCAAATTTATTTTGAAGAGTCAGAATGTGCTTCTCCCATCACTTTTTTAAATGTTAATTAATCAAAAATTATGCGAGACTTTTTACCTATGCGAAAATATTATTGCCAAATTTGCGTTTTCTGAAAATGTTATCCCACGAATAGAATAAATATTATTGCACAAAATTAATTTTTATAAAATTTAAAAATTAACTAAGCTGTCTTTTTTAAGAAAACTATATATTTATAGTGCAATTCATTTTTTTAAATTTTAGCATATATCAAAAATTTTTTTAGTATAATTGTCAACAATTGTTCTTTGAGCAAAAATTTGGTTGTTGAGATGAAATTCAGACCATTTTCATTCTTTCATCTAATATATAAAGGCAAGAGTTGTACTTTATATGCATAATTGAGTTATTCTAATTTACTCGAACGCATTAAGTTACTAATTTACCCGAAGGCATAAAGTTACAAATTTACTCGCGATATAAAATTACTAATTTTCCCAAGACGTAAAGTTACATTGAAGGATAAGGAAACCAGTTTAGTGTCCAATTTTGGTTTCAATCGCTATTAAAAAATTCGTCCCAAATACACATTCTTGTTTTTTGGCACTTAAGTACTCATTAGCTATTATTCATCATATCATTTTCCAGCCATTAATCACTAAACACTAGATTTTAATAGATTCTTAAGTAACCACTCTTATCAATGGTAAACGATTAAAAATACAAAGATATTTAATAGAGAGTGCATGGGAAAGTTTCAGCGAGACAACTCGATAGAGCTGATATACTAAAATAGGGAGTGCAACCCTACTTCGATGTAGGACAAGATAGAAAAACGTGCTGTGTGTATAGAATTTGTATTCACTGTAACCGCAATATCCATTCCCCATTATATTTCAATGGGAGATCTTTTCTCGCTTTTAACTGTTCAATTTTAAAGCCTATTTAAGCCATGGTTAACTATTGCTGTGCAATTGGATGCAAAGAAAAAAGATTCTAAGGACAGTTCTCTGTCATTTCACTGGTATGTACAATAAAACATATTCTATTTATATCCATTTTAATTCATTTAAAAATTTCGTTGTCACGATCACTCAGTGATTTTGTTGTTATAACTGAATAACTATTCATAGCTTGGTTTACTATTTGTATTTAATTTATTTAACTTGTTATTAAGGTTCATTTAAACTGATGGAACTGCATTACATTTTAATACTTGCTTTATTTTAAGCTCGAATGTGTTGCAAGCGGTTGGCTGAAAGCTTGGCGTGATTTTTTCTCGCCAATACGCGTGTTTATATAAACATTATTATATAAACATACTTTTTATTCATCCAATCAAGTTCAAGTAAATTTTTTAAAACTTGTTGTGGATGACATTTGATTTTAATACAGTTTTTTTCAAATATTAAATCATTAATTTGGTTAATTAATTAAAAACTAACTTTCTCGCCAAAAATCTTCATTTCTCCGTCGACAAATAAATAACGAATTCAGTTTGTTGTTAATTAATCGACTTTTTCCGATTCATTTTGAAGTACATTCGAATTAAAATAATACAGAATAAAGAAAATTAGAAATTTCTAATCTGTATTGTGTTACCCTAATTTATGTTTAAAAAAATAATCACGCATTTTCCGTTGCTACAATTGGCTTTGAATCATCAATTGTTGTAAATAAATTTTTTTAATAAGTGTCAAAATTCAAGGAAAATTTTATATAAGTAATTAATCTTACAAGATACGTGCTAACAATGTAACATAGTGCAAAAATTATTTTCGTGTAACATTATGAAATTACCAAAAAAATCCAAAATTTTCTTTCATTATAGATAATTAAATTGCTTGTTAAAATTTCAAAAATAACCGATACTAGGTGTATATTACCATTATCTAAAGAATATTTGAACCAAATTTGACAGCACTAGCTCAAAAGTCTAGCCTGTAGTACAAAAAAAATATATGACACATATATAGACATTATATAAATTATCTTTTACTATCATTAGAGATATTGCAGAGTGGTATTATCTATTAACATCTTTTTAAGGTGGTGATAAACATCTTACCACCGCCTTAAAATATCTCGAAAACATTGTAGAACCAAATTAATCAGAAATGGACAAAAATGTCATATTCATCATGTAATGTTCCCTTGTGCGCAGCTTTTTGTTTTATGAAGTTTTACCAGAATAATTAAAAATAATGCATTTGGTAATTTATGTTTTATTTGCTTTTCATACAACTGATTTCATATATAATTAATATATTTTTAATTTTCAAATGACTAATAATATATAGTTTTACAAAAACGCAAATTTATTTGTGAAATTATTTGCATTTCATATTTTTTTTTATTGAATAAGTCAGTAAAATGTCATTGCTTGGTAAAAATGTATTACCACCCTTGTTATAAACAATAGCCACAGCAAATTTTTTTAAAAAATATATACTTTTTTGGCCATAAGTAAGCTTTTTATCTCTAATTATAACGTAAAATGTAAATTTTGACAACAGGCAGCTTGTGTCTGTTAAAGGGTTAACGAAGTAAGCACCTCAAAAAATTAATTTAATTGTGGTTATTGAAGATTCAACATTTAGAAATATTTAACTAAAGAAGAAGAATTAGTAAAAGCAATTATTTTCTACCTTTTATTAACCAAATACAAAGAGAATTTACAGATAATATTTTAGATTTCTTTAACAAATAATTCAAGGATTCAAAGTTGAAAAAATCGAATTACAGAAAGATTCGAATTAAAAATTTTCAAATAAATTTAGGTCCACTGTATTTTTATCAGTGAAAGCCCTAATATTCTGTATAAAATGCAAAAAGAAAAGAAAAGATATCCTGTCAAAAAATTTCAGGATTTTCGTCTCTATGAACATGTCAGCGGATGACTTCTAAATGCATCTGTCATTTTCTTGCATTAGTAGAAAAGGGCTCACAATCCTGTTCTTTGAAAATATATAATCTGATATTTCCTTTAAAAAAAGATTTTTATTTCTTTGCATGGACAGCGACGCTTTCAACTTTTGCGCATTGTCGTTTTTCTTAACATGGGAACAATGGTGTCAGCGATGTGTGCGTCTTCGTCACGGTGACGCTTTTTCCAAAAAAAATAGATGGCAACGGCATTTCATTTCGTATTTTTAGAGGTTGAAGAGAGTCTGAAATAGAATTAATCACAGTTCCACTTGTACCGAACGTGTATATTTTTACTCATTTATAAGATTATTATAAAGATTATTTCAAAAATTAGTACATGGTTTCAATTCATAAAAAAGTTTAAAATGTAGATTTTTTAAAGTATATTTGTAGAGATGATAAATATACATTGAAGTGACAAAAGTCATGGGATAGCAATATGCAAATATACAGATGGCAGTAGTATCGCAGCGAAAAAGTATAAATGTGCAGTTCGTTTTTCAGAGCTTTCATTTGTGTTCAAGTTATTCATGTGAACAGGGTTTTCGTCATTTATGGCGGCACGACGAGAATTAACAGACTTTGAACGTGGAATGTTAGTTGGAGCTAGACGCATGGGTCATTCCATTGCGGATATCGTTGGTGAATTCAACATTCCGAGATTCACAGTATCAAGAGTGCGCCGAGAATATGAAATTTAAGAGCATCACAACCCATCCTGGACAGCACAGTGGGTGACCACCTGCACTTAACGACCGAGACCGCCGACGTCTGTGTAGAATGGTCAATGTTAATAGACATGCAACACTTCTTCGTCAAATAACTGCAGGAATCAATGTGGGACGTACGATGGACGTGTTCGATAGGACTGTGAGGCGAAATTTGTCTTCCTTGTGCTATGACAGCAGAAGACCGACTCGAGTGCCTTCACTGACAGCACGACATCGCCTGCAGCAACTCTCCTGGGCTCGTGAGCATATCGACTGGTCCCTAGACTAGTGGAAAACCGTGGCGTGGTCAGATGAGTCACGATTTCAGTTGTTACGAGCTGATGGTAGGGTTCGAGTGTGGCGCAGACCCCACGAAGCCATGGACCCAAACTGTCAGCAAGGCACTGTTCAAGCTGGTAATGGCTGCATAATGGCGTGGGCTGTTTTTACATGGCATGGACTCGGTCCTCTGGTGCAACTGAACCGATCATTGACTGGAAATGGTTATGTTCAGCTGCTTGCAGATCACTTGCAGCCATTCATGGACACGTACCCACAAAACGATGGGATTTTTATGGATGACAATGCGCCATGTCACCGGGCCAGAACTGTTCGCGATTGGTTTGAAGAACATTCCGGACAATTCCAGTGCATGATCTGGCCACCTAGATCGCCCGATATGAATCCCATCGAGCATCATCGAAAGGTCCGTTCGTGCCCAATCTCCTGCATCATCCACACTTTCACGATTATGGACGTCTATACAGACAGCGTGGCTCAATATTCCTGCAGAGAACTTCCAACGACTTGTGGACTCCATGACACGTCGAGTTGTTGCACTTCGCCGGGCAAAAGGAGGACCGACACGATATTAACAGTCATCCCATGACTTTTGTCACTTCAGTGTATTTATGATAAATTTTTAATATGACTGAATGAATTTTTAAATATTACAATTTATACGTTTAAGAAATTGTAATACAATGAGTAATGAAAGCGATACCCCGACCTAGCTAGACGATACACGGGAAACTTGCTGAAAGAACAAATGGCATTCGAATGCATTGGACACTTGCAAATGGAAAAGACCCCTCTAGTAAAAACGCATATTGATAATGATGGAAAAAAATCTTTACATTTTACATTACATATTAAATTATGAAACATTAAATGAGTACAAAATACATTAAATGTGCGCTTTTTTTTAACATTTTTTGGTTCTCGACGGTTTTTTCGATGGTTTTGGTTCTTTTTTATGACTACAACACTTTCATATTGCGTATAAGAACAAAAAA
>JAOUZG010036560.1:3688075-3737083 GCA_026289955.1 Argiope argentata
ACTTTGTTTTTGAAGCTAGATAAAAGATAAAAAGCCTATCAAAGAAATCAGAAAAGTATTGAATTCTGTTATTAAATTTAGATTCTGTTTTATAATTACAAAGGAATGAACTCTCCCCCTCCCTTCTGTTCCGATTGGCGTTGGTCCAACTGTATTGTACTACTGTACTGTATTATATAAAGAAATTAATACTTTGAAATTAGGCATACTTTTAAAGATTCGTCAATCATTCTAACAAATAAAATAAAATTCAAATATTTCTTTATTCAAAATATTTACAACAGAAAACTTCGTAGAAAAATATTTTTAAAAAAAATCCCATTATACGTATATAAAATACTTCTTTCTTTTTCCTTGCCTTAAAAATTTATATTATTCTTTCCTAATTAAACAACCTCCAACATGAAAGTTTTCCATGAGCAACATCTATGAGCTTAAGTTTTTTTAAACTATAAGTGAAATTACATCACTCTTCGAATATTGAATTCAATCTAATAACAATCCAATACTTAATTTCTAAACCGAAAAGAAAATTATTTCATGAAGGAATTACTCCGTTTAGAAATATTTTATTCTTTTAGAGCAAAAAATGTATTGTTGAAGAAAAAAGGGTTTTTACCTTTTATAAAGTCCCTTTGTGATATTATTATTCTTGGAACATTAACATTATAAACAAAAAAAAAGTTCGTCACATCTACAACCAAAATTGACCGAGTTATAAATCTTCCATATTCATTGCTTTTTAAGCCAATCAGAGATGAACTCGAGAAAATATAAAGAATTGAATAACGGATTTTTTTATTGCAGTTGTGCGATAAAATCATCCAAAACATAATACTCATATTTTCGTATCTTGTTTCATAAAGCTCAGATTTAAAAAAGCAAAACTCTGGAATATTTCCCGCAGAAATTTTTTTATTTCTTTACTTTATCTTCTTTAAATTCAGGTATTTGAATAAAAAATTCAGTAATCAAAAACGCGGACTTCAGAAACCGTGGGAAATATTTTTTTCCCGAACTTTTACTTTTAGCAACCCTTAATGTATTCCTCTCCAAAAACGTTTCAAAAATTCTTTAAGAAAAGACAGATCCTTTATTATGCTAAAACACACTCAAATAAGTTTCTTGATTATGCAGTAAATTAATTCTGCTTCTTTATTTTATTTTTACAACATATATTAGCACAATCCTTCTTCGTTATATCTTTTTAAAAAAGTGCTTCTTTCTCTTGAATCAGTTATTTTGTTTACATTCTTTTGAATCTTACAAGAATTTCTTAATGAGTTTTTAATCTTAAAATAAATCCTTATATTAGGTTAATAATGCTTCATTTAATTTGTTGTTCAAGAGTTCAATAAGATTGATTCTTTACCAATCTAATCAATCAATCTTCTTTCGCTTGTATTTTGGTTGTAAATTAGGGTTAACTGACAATCTCTATGATAGTAAATAAATGGACTCAATAAAAAAAAAATAGAATACACATTTCGAAAACAGAGTACCATTCTCAAAACATATTAGAATTTAAACCAGTTTTATATATTTTCAAAAAATATGAAACATGAAATGTATTTAAAAATATATTGCTATTTATTTACATTTTATAATTATCTTCGAATGTAATATAAATACTTTTATCAATATCCTAGGATTAATTAACCAAAAATAATGAAATTTTTGATTGAAATAAAATAATTATATTTAAAACTTTATGACAAGCTCAGATTTGTTCTCAAAAGACTGAATCGTTTATTATTATTATTGCTTATCATCTGAGGACATGTTATTATTTTGATTTGAGGTTTTTGTAGCCTCAAAATGCGTAAGTAAAAAATTGGCAGTTTATCATTTTTCAGGTATCAATTTTTCGCTTTTAGGGTTATTAGAAAATAATGCAAAAAGTTGTCACATTTAGCGATTTATCACGTTAAAAATCATTTAAAAATAGAAATTTAATTTTTAATTCAAAAGTTTAAGTCAATGGCAACATTGTTACATTTTTTTGTTATTGTTAAAATGTTTTTATTATGTGAGAATATGATGTTGCATTGGTTTGAGGTTTTTGAAGCCACAGAATGAACGGGATTTATCGCTTTGGGGACATCAATTTTCCACTTTAAGGTTATTAGGTTATTAGAAAATGGTAAAGATAGTTCTCAAATATGGCCACTTATCACCAATATAAAAGTTATAACTTGGCACGAATGTCCGCCATGTACCCGATTCTCGATATATCAACGCATACGTATGCTGATAGTCACATGATTGTTTCAAACTTTTTCAAATTGCTTAACGACTTAACTTAATTTAGACAAACAATGCCTTAAAAATAATCATGTTCTTACATGATAGCATGAAATTAAAGATTTCATTATTTTTTATTTTTTTAAAAAAATTGGGGTGTCAAGAATATTTTATTGAATATGATTTTCAGGATCGAAGGACTAAATAAAATTTAAACTTCATTAAATTTTATGGAGTAAATTGATTGATTGAAACGAAATAAAATATTATTAACTGCATCAATTAATCTTTTTGAAAATTTAAATTAAATTTTATGATGAATTAAAGAAATTTCCATGGAATAATGTTTGAGATATTATATAAATTATAAAAATATACTATAGCACAATTGAGACTTCTATGTTGAATGATTCTCTTTCTTTATACCCGCATTTTAATAAAACACGTTTAGTTTCATCTAAAAGCTTTTTGCATTAATTCAAATTCAATCATTTTTGTTTTGAATTAAATTTTAGAATTTATTACTATTACAGAATATTAGCCTATGCAGGGGAATGCATAGGCTAATATTTCTGTAATAGTATGCGTTGTATCAACATTTGAAACTCTAAAATGTTTTACTTAGAAAATCGTTAAGCTCAATTACATAAATTAATTACTTTAAAAGTTTAGTGGTCATTAATCCCAGCTGATCACCGAATTAGGCTAATTAAGAAAAAAAAGTGACAGTGAAATTCTGCCTTTCTTAATTTATGTCCAACGAAAGCAAATTTTAATACAAATTTTGAAAAGGGAAAAAATTGGATATCAAATAAAATTTTTATAACTTGTTGGAATTTTAGGAAAAGTTAAGAAAATAAAATTGATTTCATTTAGAAATGCAAATTTTTGAATTTTAAGATAATTAGAAATAATTATTGTATTTTTTAAAGATATATCTCGAAAATTCCAAAAACTCAATTAACTTATAATTAAATTTTATAGTTGTGTGTTGTGGTTTTCTAAGGAACATTAAATTCCAATTAAATACATCATTTTTAATTTCCACAAACACAGCTAAATACAAAATTCACTCTTATTACTACGGGCAAACATAGAAAATTAGGTTAAAGAACAGTATGGTGGAGGGTTTCCACGGTTTCCAGCCGAAAGCAGTCGGCGTCAGCTCAAGGGGTGCACAAGGAAAAAAGGTCGACCTCAGGATGCAAATCTGGTGATTGATTGGTTGATTATCTTCTGCTAAACACCACAAGGGGACGCTTTTTGCTCAAGAGGAAAAAGAAATGTTACAGTTTTTTTTTAAATTAGTTTTTGAACTTGTAAAAAAAATTGTCTATGACGTGAAGTTGACTATGGCTCTATCTTCGTTAATCATGAATTATATTTCATCAAGATCGGACAGCACTGTATATTTGTATAAAAAAAGGCATAAAATAAGTATTATTTATAAATGGCGATTACATTTTCCTACAATATATGTATTATAACTGTCTTAACATTTTGTTTATCAGCAAGAAAAAAATAGGTATACCTCGTCTTTGTCCTTTGTTCAAGAAAAGATTTGAAGATCAATAACCAATTCCTTTATCTCAATCCTCTAGAAAACTTACGAGTAGATATCGAAGAACCTTTCACTCTGTCGAAAATCTCCAGCATTCAGTTAATAACATTTCATTTAGTTTATCTCAAAAGAGTTTTCTTCTTGCCCCGGAGCCATCCGCTGGTATTTTCGTTTCTTTCTTCCTTTATTGGCAAACTCTTGCCAAAACTCTTAACGATATCTTTCGGTTTAGCTACTGGTAGTAGTTAGGGCAATAAGGCATCACCTCTGAAGTATTAATTTGGAGATAAAATTGCTTCCGTGCAACATTTTTGTAAAAAATATATTGCAGGACATTTTTTATTGATTTTTTTAAATTCTGCTTTTGCTTTATTTGTAATACAATACTTGTAATAAAGATATGTGTGTGTGTGCGTGCGTGCGTGTTTGTGTGTGCGCACGCGTGCTGAGGCTCTACAAGGCAGACTATTCATTTGACTTAGAGCTTCCAAATTTGCACTGGATATACTATGGAAAGTAGTTACATTCATCTCTCAGCAATTTTTTAAAACTTGTTATAATTCTAATTAATTAGATATCAAAATTGAATTCTAACATTTTTCTGAGATAACAACTGAAAATATTGTTACAAGCGGGCGAGCGCCGCGAACACTCTACGAAGGTGAAAACGTTGGCGACGGTTCACAAGGAGCTTCACGCCTGCCGAGTTGATTTTGCGAGAGGAATATTCTGGTTGCCCCCAGATCATTCACGGTGCGCCGCGTTTCTTCTGGGTGCTCGCTCGCTCTATTATATAAGGGAAGGGTTGCCGAAATTTGGAAGAATTCCTCTCGAAAGAGTAGCGACGTTTCTGATAACGTTTTGATACATCTGTTGATAACGTTGTATAATTGAGCTGGTTGTGATTTACTGTTTGCTGTGCTATACGACATCTGTTTTGCAGTCTGTGTTTATTGTGCGTAAGGCTTATATTTACGCTGTTAGTGACTGTTGACTGATGGATTGTTTTTATCTGAAGTTTTCCTTTATCAATTTGATTGTGCTGTCCTGAAATAAAGTCCGTTCAATCTGAACCCGCTACGCTAAAAAAGTAATAATATTATTGCACAAAAATTAATCTTACTCCATTTCAAAACTGAAAGATTGTCTTTTAAATGTGCCAATTTAATAGTAGTGCGAATTTTTGCTAGACTTTGGTAAAAAAAAAAAAATTGAATTTTTTTTTTCTAATTCCCAACAATGTATTAAATTGTTCTCCTGAAGTTCAAGTTTTTTTTTCTGATTAATACTCCATAGTTTACGAGATGAATTTAAAAAAAAAGCTAAGTTACAATACTGAAAAATTTATGATAAATGAACCGCACATTTAGGCTTACAATTGTACCATGACATCATGCTAAAATCTTTCATGTACCCAATAAGGAGAACTTAAGAAGGATAATTAAAATAAGTCGACATTTACGTCAGACAATTTGGTGGGGTCATGGACATGAAGTTATATCTAAACGGTTTATCTGAAATCAAGTATAACTAAAACTCCTGTGAACAAGCTGGTCTCTTGTGACGACTTAGCCCTACAATTAACCCTAAATTCATAAAGTAGCGATTCTTTAAATTTTGAATTTTTATTAGATGACGTGCATGATATCTGAGCCAGCCCCTTTTCTCTAAATTTTTTCGCTACACCAGCAAAAGGACATTCGGTTCCCACGGATTTAATTTAACATTGGCAACCCTGACCCTGACATGTCTAGAGTCCGAAAAAGCTAAATTAAATTAGGCAGTATTTTAGTTTTCCATACTGAATTGATCCTTTAAATAATAAATTTAAAAAAAATTAATTATTGAAAAGGTAAGTTCAGTAAGTATTATTCAGTATAACGGTACAACAGAAACCGTTAATTGGGAATAAAATAACAGAGGTTAGAAAAAATTACTCGCTATAAAAATAATCAATTCGTAGTCTTTGGCAAGCACATAATCCTTAATTCGTCCCCGTGTATGAATATTACAGATTAGAGCAAAATCAATCATAGTTTGTTAGATATTGAATAGAATAAAAAAATGGCCAAAAAGTTCGATTTTCTTTCAACACCATACGGAGCAAAATAATATAAAACGAGTAAACATATTAAAGCAAAATTGTTGTTTATAAGATTTTGAATAGGATAAAGAAATGGAGTTCCAAAATACAAGTTCTATTCTCTTTGAACACCATACGGAGGAAAATAATATAAAACGAGCAAACATACGCAAATACATAAATATAATTGTAGTTAATCAGATTTTGAATAGGATAAAGAAATGGAGATCGAAATACAAGTTCTATTCTCTTTTAACACCATGTGGAATACAATTTAAAACGAGCAATTATATTAGAGCAAAATTATAGTTTATCATATTTTGAATAGGATAAAGAAATGGAGATTCCAAAAGATAAGTTCGATTCTTTTTTAGAGCCATACGGAGCAAAATAATATAAAACGAGTAAACATATTAGAGTAAAGTTGTAGTTTGTCAAATTTTGAATAGGATAAAGAAATGGAGATTGAAATACAAGTTCTATTCTCTTTTAACACCACGTAGAATAAAATTTAAAACGAGTAAACATATTAAAGCAAAATTGTTGTTTATAAGATTTTGAATAGGATAAAGAAATGAAGATCCAAAATAAAGTTCGATTCTCTTTCAACACCATACGAAGCAAGATAATATAAAACGAGCAAACATATACAAACACATAAGTATTGTAGTTTATCATATTTTGAATAGGATAAAGAAATGGAGATCGAAATACAAGCTCTATTCTGTTTTAACACCATGTAGAATAAAATTTAAAACGAGTAAACATATTAAAGCAAAATTGTTGTTTATAAGATTTTGAATAGGGTAAAGAAGTGGAGATCCAAAATATGTTAGATTCTCTTTTAGCACAATGCGAAGAAAATATAAAACAAGCAAATATATTACAATGAAATCGCAGTTTGTCAAATTTTGAAAAAATTATAAAACTGAGATTCCAAAATACAATTTCTATTCTTTTTTAATACCATACGAAATAAAACATAAAAAGGTCCATATGTTGTTAGTGATGGACCAAATCGATTGACTTTGTTTTTTTTATAAATGAAATGCAAATAAAGTATTTATATTTATTTCTGTACTTTTATTTCGATCTTAAGATTTGAATGACATTTACTTAAAAAAAGTATAATCTGTCTTCCTATTATTACATTAAATTGAAGAAAATTCGACTTTGTAAATATAAAACAAGTCAAAATGTAAATAAAAAAAACCCAAAGAAAAAAAAATTCAATGGATAATTTTCAATTAAGCATTTTGAAAAAATAATTTTAAAAAATCCGTTTTCACCTTCATCAACTTTGTTCTTTTTAGTTTTACTTCAACTTTTTGATTAAATTTCACTCTCTTAAAATTACATGATCATTTAACGATAAAAAGAAAATATTTCTTACAGAAAAATAGACGTTGCTATGGTAGCAGACTAGAGAACGCAAAAAACAGGTTTAATTTCCAGAGAATATTTTTTTAATCTACAGAGAATGTATAAAATGAAAAATCTGCCAGAATTAAAAATAATTTACAATCAAATACAGTGATTGCGTTGTTGTTGTGTCACAGAGAATTTTTTTACTGCTTTTTTTCAAGCATGTATTTTTTTTTAAATTCAAGGTCGAGAAATAATGTTTCCCATTTGGAAAAATTAATATCTGCAAGATTTAATGAATTTTTCTATTTCCTGAAGTTGCAAGTTTTGAAAACATTTTGTGTAACTGTTATGTTTTTTTTTGCTTTTGTTGCAAAATGCCTGATTTGATTAAAAAAGAAATTTAATCGGATGTTTTGAAATAGTTTTATAATAAAACAATCATTGGCGTTATAGTAGGCTTAATTATGTGATTCATAAATTAGTTTTGTTGCTCATTGTATTAATTTAATTCAGGAATTCATAGTATATCTTGAAAGATCATGAAGTGACTGAATAACAGCACGTGCAGCGTTTAATTTTTTTTTGTAAATACTTATTATTATTATAATTTTCTTATGTTAATTTTGTTGGCAACGTCTTCTTTTTCTATCCTTTATCTAAAAATTCTTCTTAGAAAATAATTATACTTTTTTTATCGGGTGAGATCCTGATGTTGTTTTCGTTAGAAGGTTTTGAATAAATGAAGGCAACGAATAATTGAAGCTTGAAGTCACATAGGCAATGAGAATAAATGACAATATTCATCAACATCTTTTAATCGCATATATTTTACCTGCTTTTACCAATATTGTATTATGATAATATATGCTTCTTTGGACACAGAAGAATTTTTAAAACATTGACCTGCTTTTGAAAGTATTGCTTTATTTTTCTTTCATTTTTGTTGTGCTCCACGATGTAGAGAATTTTAAAATGAATGTGATTTGAATTCAGAATTTTTCAATTTATTTGGTATATTAAACAAACTTTAAATTATTTTCCCTGCAATTTCTAAAAAAAATCAATAACCAAGAGTACGAGCATAGTTTAATATAGCAAACAACCAAGACTTAGATACTTTGGTAATAATATTAAATCTTTTGACAATGACGTCATATTTGCGTGATATATAAGCATTAAAATCATAATATCTGTTATACGAATTAAGAGGTGTTTTTTAAAACAAATTTCGATAAGCAGTCCGTTTGGCAAAAAAAAAGTCGTTTATGGTGACTTGATAGCGTTTCCTAGAAACTATTTGTATGCTCTGAAGTATACACATCTTTAGTGTGAATCTGGCATTTTTACTGATCGAGTGGATCTGTATCTTGGCGTTATTTTACCGAACGTTTAAAATCAAAATTTAACGTGGAATACAGTTGTAATCACAAGATCACATATTGAGTTTTGTTTATTTTAGTCTTTCGTTTTTGAGTCATTGCTTTTTAATGCATGTAAAGAACAACAGACGGTCAGATTGCATATAAGAGTTGTATTCATAATAGAGCATAAAAGAAATTAGATGTTTTTTATTATTAATCGTCGGAGAACAATAGTTCCGAACGGCTTATTAGCAGAGGATTGGTTAATACACATAAAATACATATACAGAAAATTCAGACACCTTTTTTAACTACCGAAACCACGATTTTCGATAGGATCATAATTTAGTCACAAAATCCTATTCGAAATTCAATTTATTTAAACCATTTTCTTTTTGAATTATTTTGTCTACTTATTTGAAATATAGAGGCGACAGACGAACAACCTTTTGATAAATTTGGTCCAAAAATTTGATAATCTACATTTTTAATGTAAACAAGTTTTATTCGTCTAACTTTCATTTTGTATCTATCATGGTAATTTATATTCGAACGGCTGAGTGGACATATTTTTTTAATGGATTTTATTAAAAGTTTGTATTAAGAATATATGCCAAATTCCAACCGCACAGCTCAAAGCGTTTTGGGAACCAAATACAAAGGAGACAGACATATTTAAAATTGTACATTTCCAGATTCAGGAATATCTGAAGAAGATGATTTGTCCAAATCTAGAGTTAAAAATTTTTGACGGTAACAATATTTTCTTTTTTATATTTCATATATATATATATATATATATAAATAATATTATTTGAAAAAATATTTTAATCGATATTGTAAGTGCATCATTCTGATTTGTAATCCGAACCGAATTCATTTTCTTGAATATGTATCTCATTTTCTTACTCTTCGAATTTTTCCAACGAACAGTAAACAAATCACTCGTATCTCATAACTTAAAAGCCATATTTGATCCCTTCAATAAAAATATTTGATTTAAAGCCGTAAAACAGAGCTGATGACGAAAGCGGGCACTCGAACAATAGAATCATTTGTTACTGCGATGACATTTCTGGGCGATTCGTCATCTGCACCCATTCATGAATCTACATCAGGTTCTTCGAGGTCCGCTGAATTTCTTTAGAATCCCTTTTGGTGTAAAGGACTCATCCTTTTGTGATATTATCAGTCTCGGACTGACTCATCTTGTAAATGCGACATAATGGTCCCAAAATATCGCCCATTCGTCTTCAAACAACATTTCAAATGAGTTGGATATTTAGACAGGGTCAAAAGTTTTGTTTTAGCGATAAACGTATTGAATGAAATTAGGGAATTTTTGGAAATATTTGTTTGACGACTAATACCAATTGAGAATGATTTTAAATATTAGTATCTAAATGTTATTCGTTTTAAATATTAAGCATTATTGGTTTGTTAGTTCTAAATTATTTTTATCGGCAATTCTAACACAACAGCGTAAAAAAGATTAAAATGAAATCTGCTATGCATATTTCAATGCATCATGTCAGAACTTCTTGATCGGCCAAGCACCACTTGCCCGTGCAAGTTAAATTATATTTTTATTCATTTTAATCGTTTCATCGAATGAGTCACTTTAGTATTGTAAACGATCCAAAAAAAACTTTGTCTCGTATTGATTGTTTAAAAAAATATATCACATTTCCCATTTATTTCATTTCATATAATCACGCGCTCAAAATGACACTTTTCTAGATTTTATTTGCTGAAGTCCTTAACTTATTTTTTTTAAAAATCAGAGCTTTTGTAAATTCAATGGCAACGCGTTATTCAAAGCTGATTTTTTTGAGATGCTAGTGCAGATAATGAAATTTTTATTTTTCGCCAACGGATTTTTGTTGACGTCAAAACACTTCATCTCGAAAACAGCACCATGTTCTGACATGATAATAAAAGTGCGAAAACAGATAGAGATTTCAGCTTAAAGTTGAATAAATATTTGAGTTCATTTGGCCACCAGATGGACAGATGATAACAAATTTTGGCATTAATGAACCCTTCTAGAATTCTGAATAGAATCTTTTTGTGGTCGAAGTAAAATTATTATGAGATCTCTCTTTTAACAGGCGATCAATTTAATTATGAATCTCAACACATTTTTAACTTAATTAGCACGTTAATGATTGAATTTATTATTTTATTAACTTTTAGAAAATTATATTTTTTATTAATCAATTTTTAATATACATTCCATGTTAAAAGAACTAAAGTAATGAAAAAGTGACCATCATTATTATGAAAGATGGATTAGTTTTGATTATATTCTGTGGAGTAAGATCCTAGAAAGAATATAAAATAACAATAATGAAAACATTTCATTATTATATTGAAATATAAATTAATATTCTACTTTAAACAAATATAATAGTAAAACAATTATTATTTTAAAAGGCGTGTCAGAGTATATTGTATATACAGTATTTTCTGACACGTAATACATAAATAGTTAATCATAATTTTATAAATTTAATAAAAAAATAAAATATTCTATATAAACACACACTGTAATTCTATTATATTATACAACTCATGGAATTTGTATTTTTTGAATTAATTTATATTGCAGCATAAGAATAAAATATTCTATGTAAACACACAATGTATTTCTATTATATTTTGTAACTCATGTAATTTGTATTTATTGAATTAATTTATATTGCAGCATAAGAATAAAATATTCTATGTAAACACACAATGTATTTCTATTATATTTTGTAACTCGTGTAATTTGTATTTATTGAATTAATTTATATTTCAGCATAAGAATAAAATATTCTATGTAAACACACACTGTTATTCTATTATATTTTATAACTCATGAAATTTGCATTTTTTGAATTAATTTATATTGCAGCATAACTAAAATATTCTATGTAAACACACAATGTATTTCTATTATATTTTGTAACTCATGGAATTTGTATTTATTGAATTAATTTATATTGCAGTTGAATAACACCTGCTTTTGGCACTCCCTTTTCCAAAGGGTCTAGGCAGCTGTCTTGTCAGAAATCTGCCACTGAGTAATAAGTTTTCATTATCCTACGCAACGATACACGATACAGACGATTTTTCTGAGAAAGCACTAAACGAATTCGGAAATCTATTGAAGAGGTTGAAATTAGTGTATCAGGCAGCATTCTTTATTTTATGACAATCATCAGCTGCAGTGAAAGTTAAAATAAAGTTCCGAAAGAGGTTTTGAAGTCTAGGTTTGAAACAAAAGATTTAAAATTTTTTTAAATCCTTTTTCAAAACCCACTAACAATATTTAATTTTTTTTAAAAAAAATATCATATCTTTTATGTCTACACCAAGTTAAAATGGAAAAATGGATGGTAAAGAATAATGTATTATTACTTTGAAATATTTTGAATGTAAAATAATCTCGATTTCCTTAAGTAAAATAAACTCGATTAACACATCCTGATGGTGAATTTTTCCATATCAGCATAAAATTCTAATAATTATAAAAATAGAGAGAGTTTGAAAAACAAAAGTGTTTTTTCCAAAACTGTAACTAAGACAACTAAGACCTATATAAATACGCATTTTAAGCCCTAGACATATGAATTTATTCAATTTATAAATAACTTTCAGAATTCCATTTATTTTAGCCTATGAATACTTAAAGTGTCTAAGTGAACCTTTGTCTTTTAGATTAATTACTGTTAAAGACTTAAAGTTTTCAAAAGCAACTTCTATAAGTCGAAGCTTTCTCTAATGCTTTAATGCACCTGAATAGAATAACGTAAAATGGGTGGGAATTATGAAAAATCTATTGTAGAGAAAATCTTTTGAAAATTTCGTTAAATAACATAAACTCTCACTCTGCTTTTAGCAGAGGCAGAGAGGCCCTGCTTTTAGCAGATTAGGTCGTGATAAATGATAATATGAAGGCCACTTTCATATTATCATTTATCACGAGAATATGAAAGTGGCATAGATTACATAAGTTGGTATCCCAGCGTCCTGACACAGAGGTAGCGCGTCTTCCTCGTGATCTGGGGGGTCCCGGGCTCGAGTCCCTTTTCGGGTAGGGTTGTTCTTCGATGTTTTATCTGTGAGGTGTATGAATGTGCCCCCCCCCCTGTAAAAAGGGGCTGTACAAGCGAATGTGATGAGTGTGTAGCAAAGTCGTACTCTTGCCCCTAGTTAGTGCTACTTCAAAAACAAGAGACGCTCATTCGGCTTAAATTTTCTGAAGTCCATTAGCGTGCTTGTCCAATGGCTAACAACAACCATAAGTTGTTATAATGAGAAACCAACATTATGTAATCTATGTGTTATACCTATTTACAGATTGATTGTAAATACAGTTTTCCGATTTGTAACATTCTAGGGAACATTAAGTACAGTTTATGCTCACTAGTCAAGTTTTTGTTTTTAAATAATGATTTTATATGGAATTCACTAAAGAATGGGGCAATGCAAAATTGCGGTAAAAAAAGGATTTTTTTTTTAATTTTCAATTAGCAATACTTAATATTTTTCGTGGAAACGTAATCCTCACATGTGAAATGTGATTTTTGTACTAATAATATTGTTCTATCTATCCCTTTAAACGTTTTTATTGTGGAAATCATGTGTTCACTGAAAAAAAAAAAAAGAATAATTTTGCCAATCTAATTCTGAAATTTTATCACTATAACGTTAATTTTGAGAATTCACATCATTCTTGAACACGTAACCATATAATCATTCAAATTTTATTATTTTCCTTTGAACTATACATTTCCTGAGGTAGTTCCATATAGGTTGATTAGTTTTATAACCACACTTTGTATTACAAAAGAAACGGAAATAAAAACTCTAGTAGAAGCATCCATCTTCGATATTCGAAATTTGTTGACAAAATAAACATACTCTTCCATTTCACTGTATAAACGTAATTATCATCAAGTAATTTGTTATAAAGAAAATGGGAAAAACAGTTTCTGAACTACGTAATACATTATTAACAATAGAAAAAAGGGATTAGAGTTGTTTAACTATAGATTATTGATAATAAAAAATACTAGACAAAATTGATATCGTAAGAGTTTTGATATTAGAACACATGTCTTACAGTCTACATATTATTATTATGAATAATTATATTGTTAAAAATATACAAAACAGATTATTTACTTGCATTATTTATTGTAAGTAGCAGAAATTTCTCTTATCAAGGTTTTTTATATCATATCATTTTTTAATGAGTTTTGGAAGATAATGGAAAAATAATTTCTGACTTAGACAATTCATTATTGAAAATAGCTATCCCCTTCCTACTACATATATACTATACATTATTATTTCAAAATACCTTTTTGAAAAATAATGGAAGAATAGTCTCTAATTTAGACAATCCATTATTGACATTAACAATGACTTCTCAATGTTTATATATGCATTGCTATTTCTAAATACTTTTGAAAAAGATAATGGAAGAACAGATTCAGATTTAAGTAATCGATTAGTGACGTTAGCAATCTTCTCAATACCTGTGTGTGTGTGTGTGTGTGTGTGTGTGTGTGTGTGTGTGTGTGTGTTGAGCCTCTACAGGTCAGACCATTTATTTGACTTAAAGCTCCCAAATTTGGACTGCATATACTATGGAAGGTAGTAATATGCATCTCCCAGCGATTTTATTCCAACTTTATTTATGATTCTCAATAATTAGATATCAAAATGGAATTCTTACATTTTTCTGAGATAACACCTGAAAATATTATTGCACAAAATTTTTTTTCTCTATTCCAAAGTTGAAAAACTATCTTTTAAATGTGCCAATTTAATAGTATACATTATTATTTCTAAATACCTTTTTTGAAAGGTAATGTAATAATAGTTCCTGATTTTGGCTATCCATTATAGATTGAAATCCACTTCTCAATGTTTGTATTTATATCATTATGTCTAAATATTATTATCAAATTTAATTATTGTCTGTATAAAACTCTTCTGAATTATTAACATTAATAAAACTGTTTTGAATGTCTAAAACATAGTAGCCAATCACTAATTTCTTTTTTTAAATAAAATATATGACAATAGAGTCTGATTTATATATACGCAATCAATCATACAATCGTTTTCTAAAACTGACCCCCTCTATATTCCTCCTCTCTAAAGAAGACAACATAATACAACATCATCACCGAACGATGGACAGCAAACATGTCAATTCGGTGTCAAAAACACTCTTTCAGAGGATCCGCAGAGGCCATATTTCACGGGACCTTATCGCAGATAAAAATACCAGACCCTCTTTCACCTTTTTCCTGCATTCTGCCCCAAAATCGGGCTCCTCCGCACTCTGGGGGATTAGAACCCGGGACAGAACATTTATTTATTGCCAGCTGCCGAATAGGCGGTGGCAAAATCTGCCATCCAAACCGAGCTTACTCCCCGATCCCCATACGCCTAATCATGAGGGGATCAATGCCGATCGATAAATAAATCGATCATTCTACCCCCTGAACAACCCCTCGTTTTCTCTGACCACCCCCATTTCTCGTTTTTATTTTATTATTCATTTTTACTTTCCCACGGTCACCAACCTCCACAGCGAATAAGTGGGGAAGGAAAAAGTGGTTGCTGTTCAGTTTGGGGGGTGGACGTTCATTAAACCCCCCATGCATTCAAAACGAAAGGGGGAGGGGGTGCGTACAGCGATAACGTCGCCACCTATTGAACGGATGGGCAATAAATTAACGGCTCTGCTTGGATATTGGATAGCCAGATGAATTGGTTTTGGGTTAATTGACTTGAGGATACAAATGAACAATCGGAAATAATGATCTTTTAAGTCAAAGATCAGTTTTCGCGGGGGCGTTTGTCGGCGCATTCAAAAGCATCGCGTTAGCAGAGGGAACAATTGTTTTGAAAAGGAATGAGATTGGTTTCACCTCTTTCCCTTTTTAATTAATTTCCTAGTGTAGTTTTCTCGTGATGGAGACTTTTGTAATTAAATATCTAATTGCGTCTGGATTCTGATATACGTTGGAAATGGGAAAATAAGTGTTAGCTATTTCTTTTATAATTTCTGCATCATGTCATATTAATTTTAATTATAATTTATGTTAATGTGAGGTAAATTGATTCCACTTGAAAGTCGATGAATATTTTTTCATTCAATTCAAAATTCTCATTATCACTTTTTATTTAAACAACTGTTCAATAATCAGCTTGCGATAAGCAGAGAGAGTAGTCTCCTCAAAACTTTCTCGCATACTCTCTAATAAAAAGGACGTCTCGCATGACATTGGCGAAATATTAATTTTTGGCGTGAATTTAGCATTTTTACTGAATTTATCGTGTCATCCTTGGCGAGTTTTTTTGGCTATTAATTCTTGATATGCTGCTAATAGTATCCAGAATTCAAATTTTTGATATTTTTCCTCAGTCAAAAAGATTCAGACCTATGATTGCACTTTCAATCACAAATCTATATTTTGATATATTTAAGTCATTGCATTTTTGAATTATCACGTTTGCAAGTTTCTGAGGATACAGACTGACACCCCCCCTCCTTCCATCTTGTGCTCATCCAATTAGTTAGGTAACTTAGTATTATAGATGTTCCGTTCTATTAACTCTCTATTTTGTCATATTATCTCTTTTTATTGTGATATTTGTAATATTTAGTTTTCAAATATGGCAACATTGTTATTAAGCTTATGGAATTCTGCGTGTTTTGCTTATCATTTGATTAAAGTTGGAGTTTGACATTTGATGCATGTTTTCTTTTCTACTGCTCGGAATATCTTAAGAGGCTTTTGCTTTAAGTGTTTCATATTTAATATAAGTATAAGGTGTGAGCACGCAACAATAGACACCGGACATATGATGGCGTTATGTTATGTACTCTCTCTATACGGCATAAATGAGAAAGTAAAAACAACATATTTAGTTCAAATGTGAGTGTAATTCATTTAAATGTATGAAGAATTTAGTGATGAAAGTATTGTCATACTTATTGATTGAAAAATTGAAAAATTACGGTAATTTTATCTATGAAAATTCAAAATAAATAAATAAAACGTTATTTCACATAAATATATCTTACACAAACTGAAAGGATTTTTTTTCTTCTTCTTTTTAATGGCAGCAATTTAGTTTTCCTGCAATTTTTTCGGAATGTTAGCAACTTTTTGATTTTTTTTTTTTTGAAACTCATATTGCATTGTTGCTCTGCAATTCAAGCCGTTTCTTTATTTCATCAAATATTTAATCGCGTGATTTTCTTTCATCATTGAAAGGTAAGGAAGAAAAATTTCGCCAATTATCTACCGGTTTTCATGTAAACCATATGACGAAATTGCATTACCATCGGAAAGAACGTGCAATTAAAATGTGAAATACTCGAAGATAGATTTTTTTGAAGACACTAAGATGTTAATGGATTCGCATATTCACCCACTCAATAAACGGAAAACACTTATAAGTGTATTCTTATAGATATTAAACTATTAACATACCATACTTTAATATCTATTGGAATTTCACTCTAAAAACTGATTTGTTGAAAGCAACCCTCAATTTATTCAGGAAAGATTCCATTGAAATTAAAGATAATTAATGTTTCCTACGAACCATCTGATCGCCAAAGACATCCAGTTTTCGGCACTTTTCTGTTAACCGGGTAACAGCAAAAAATCGCCAAAGAAATTTGGCGTAATTCTGTAATATTTGGCGATTTCTCGCGTTAAAATCACTGTATGAAATTTGGCAAAATTTTACATTATTAGAGGATTTTTCGCTGCCGTCCGGCTAACGGAAAAGTACCCAGTTTTCAATAAATCTTGCATGTAAACTTATACAAATCTATTTTACTTCGCTTTGAATCCAGAAAAATTCCTTTCTCGAATAATTCAGAATTAATTACTCGGACGTTTTTGAGCGACAACTCCGAAATCTCACATTGAAGCCAAAGGAAATTTATCTCAACTTTCGGTACTTAATTATTAAACCTTCCAACTTTATCGCCAAAATTGAAGTTGACACCAATGAGTTACTAAACCGCCAATTATGGCAATCCGGCAATGGTGCAATCCGTTGATCTTTATCGCCAAATTTAAATCTGTCGCCAATGAGTAACTAAACCGTTGGCGGTCGTTGGTGAAGATGGTCTAATACTAAGTACCCAATTTTCTATTTATATTGTTTATTCGTATCAAATCTCGAGTGAAATCTGCTTAAGAAAAATCTCTTTCTATGTTCGTGTGCATACAGGTACTGTAACTCAAGAAACATATCAAATTATCAATTGATTTATTACTAGAATTATAAATATGGAAGCTTCTTTATTATTGAAGAAGCCACCTTGAAGATATTTTAACTGCGCTCAAAACGGCAAGATCATGGTTTTACTTGTTGGTTTTCAAATTGCGCTGTGATCGCCTAGCTCTATTATATATGATGCCAAGATTTCACCAAGACGGTTGAATTCCTTATTTATTTGGCGATTTTCAGATTGCCGAAATTGCCTATGCCGAATTGCCTGCCGTCAGTTTAGTAACAGCCAACATTTTTAATAATTTATGCAAAAAAATTTTAAAGTTACTCAAATATCTATATCTGTGTCAGAGTTTGAGCAAAGTCATTAAATAGTCAAGCAGTTTATTGATTTGAGACTGTACATATAAAAAAAAGCCATTGAGGCATATGAATAAATTTTATATAAATTTCACATCACTATTGAAGATCTGGGTACTTCACCGTTAGTGGGCGTCATCGAAAAATCGCCAAATAATATAGAATTTCGCCAAATTTCTTACAGTGATTTTAAAGCGAAAAGTCGCTAAAAAAATGTAGAATTCCGCCAAATTTCTTTGGCGATTTTTTGGTGGCGCACAGCTAACGGAAAGTACCAAGGTGGTTAATTTTGGATAAAATTCCTCAAAAGGTAGTGTGTCTATGTTTGTCTGTCCATGCGTTAAGGAAAACAATAATTCAAAAACTCAGCCAAAACAAAGTAAAATTTTGTATGTTGTCGTTACAACACACAATTGCAAATCTATATTACATTTGAATCCAATCAGTCTACTGGAAGAGGTTTAGGTACACACCAAATCTAATTATAGATCTAATCAATCTATTGGGAGAGAGGCTTTAACACATTCCATATCAAATTTTGAATTCAATCAGTTTATCGGAAACTTAAAACACAAATCATATCAAATTATGAGACCAATCGGTTTGTTTGCAGAAGCTTAAATATACACTATATCAAATTTCGATTCGAATCTATTATAAAAGGCTTAAGCGCATATTCGATCCGTTTTAATATATTTCGAATTCAAATATAAATCTCGTCTTTTATTTGAAAATTCTATAGATAATTTATTTTAAAACGCAGCTCCCTGCCATTTCAAATTTATATCTTGCACGAGCTGTATCTTAAACGATGATATGCTTGAATGTTAATGTTTTTGATGATGTTTTGATGTATTTTAAGCGAAAATGTTTTTTATGTATCTTAATTGTAGCAATATATTTCATCTCTAAGGATCCTCAAGCAAATGAAGTGACTTTATTCTTAATTTTTTTAAATCCTTAATCTAGACCAAAAGTTATTTTTACGTAATTTTGATATACCTTACTATTCAAATGATGAATTGTTATGAACACATACAGAATTTTAAAGAAAGAATTTCACAAAATCTATTGATATGTCATTTTTTAAAATAGCATAAATTGAAACGTGTTATGAATTGCGATAAGCAATGCTAAATACTTTTTAGGCATTAAGTTTAGAGCAAAATTTTCTATTGTTTAAAGGAATTAATATTTCAAAACGAAAGTTCTGTCTGTTAATTGCAAGTTGCGAAAATGAAGGAGAAACCAGAGCAATAAAAAATTGGTATCGAACATAACCACGAAAGGTTCACTTCTCGCCTTCCCTAGGTACCCAGAGTATTAGGACGAATCCTCATCGCGACAGTATAATTAAAAACTAAGGACATCGTTTAAAGGCCAATGTCAAATCAATTTCTTTATTGGCAGCTAGCCAATCTCTACTACTACAAGTGTTGCATTCCATCACTAGAGTAGTAGTAACTTGTCTTACAACATTGCTATATCCACCAAGTACCATTGTACAATTTTATACAGCCTCATGAGTTGTTATTGGTATATGATATTTCACGTATAATGCTCAATTATGTGACAAATTCCTCCTACGGAGGGAGCACTTCAGAAATGAGGATAAAAAACTTCTGGCATGGTGGTTGGCAAATGGGTACAGGAATAGTGCGAATCGGCTACCTCTTGCCGATGATTTGGTGTGTTTCCCTAGGGAAAGGTTGTGCCGTGGCTGGTGATGGTCTTTAGAACTCAGTTCTCGCTAAAGCTATCAAGGTAATCCGGTCAGTTAGATTTTATCCGTTTGTCTTAGTGGCAGTTTGGAGAAGTCATTTATGGTTTCTGATTATATGATAACTTCTCATCTATATCAACTAGTTAACTTGTAATACTTCCAATAATAATAATAAAAAGAAATGGCAAATATCAGACAAAAGGATCACAGGGCAAACATTGAGTGATATGTAAATGGTTTGGTGGGAAATGCAATTGTTAAAACATTCGAACCAGAAGATGAGATGATGGGTGAACCAACCTTAAAAATCAATTTAAAATCATCTAATAATTTCTAAAATCTTCTTTTTTCTTATCATCTAATAATAATCTAAAGCTTTGACATGTTATTATTTTTGAAATTTAGAAATAAGAGAATTATTTTGTGTTTTTATCAAAAGCATTCATAGTCCTAGGCTTTAAGAGAGCGATTTAATTTTTTTTCATATACAAAGTATCTAAGTCTTACTTAAGACCCAAATCAACTTAAGAATAACGACAACTGCCAGATACTTAGTTTTTAGATATAGTAAAGCGACTATTTGTTACGATTAGATCGGTTACAGCATCACCTAGTGGTAAACAACGGAGTAAGAGTTTTCATTCTCAAAAACAATACAAGGTAAGGGAGAAAAAATCAATCAGAACCTGGATAAGGCAGGGGCATAAGAGGCAGTTGCCCCGGGCCCTTATATTACAGAGGGCCCCAAACCGAATATAAACTTTATTTTAAGTTTCCTTCTTTAATAAACTTTTTAAAAGCAAAATATCAGCACAGTAAAAATTCCGTCAGTTTTATGTCAGCTTCTTCATTAATCTAACTATGAACACAAAAAATATATATAATTCGCAAATTCAGGGATTTCTAGGTCGGAAGTTAGCTAGATTTTTGCAATTATAATGGACAAATTGGTCAATTCAAAAGTCTGCATTTTAATCTCAATTTTGTAAACAAAACACGATATGTTTATAAAAATATAGGCTTCTGATTGGCTTAATTTAGTAATTGTAATTGCGAAAATTTAGCTGAATTTCGCCTTAAAATCAGGAAGGATAAGAGAAAAGCTCTTTAGTGAATGAACTTGTCTATGGTTTTTATAGATAATTAATTCAAATTGTTAAAAAAAAGCTTTTACATTTTCTAATTATGAATTTAAATGATAGAGAATAATTTGAACAATTTTGGATCTTTAGACGGGCTATATCCTTTTATTGATGGACACAGAATTATCAGAAAATCAATAAAATGGACAGAACGATATTTCGTCTCACTTTTTGAGGGGGGGGGGAGATTTTATTGCTATTTTAGGTCCTTGTCAATTTCCACGTTATTCATCTATAATGAGGTGAAAAATTTAACTACCATAAAGTTTGGTTCTCCAGAGGGGATCCTCCAAAGAGTGTATGTGTGTGGAGGGGGGGGGTCCTCTCTGCTTCATTACTTGTCCCGGGCCCCGATTAAGCTAAGTCGGATCCTGAAGTCAATTACAAAACGGTAGAATCCTTACTACTGAACGCGAAAAGACAAGTTGAGAACAACATTACTAATTACAAAAAAGATTTATTGTAATCTGGGCTTAGTAGGTTCAAGTCCTTGTTCGGACATGGTTGTTCTTCATATGCTCTATCAGTGGAATGTATGAATGTGCCCACTGAAAAAAGGGGCCATGCATGCGAATGTGATGCGTGATTTGCTAAGACGTACAACTGGCTCTCGTTGGCGCTATTTAAAACAAGGGACTTACCCTCTGCTTAAAATCCCTGAATGTGTCAGTGAACTTGTCCATGGTAAGTGCCCAACAACAAAAAAACGTGTAAAATTGGAATTTTTGTGAAAGTAGTTTTCAAAGCGTAACATCTTAAAATATGCCAAAAAATTGACGGCATAAAAAACTATTAATCGCGAGATACCTTTGTTTTCGGAGTCCAAATTATTCTCTGCCAAATAATTGTCTGAGATCTGAACCGTTTTTCGAAGTTCCCCTTTCACATTTTTTACCATACCGGTCGACGCGCTAGCACAAACAATAGTATTGTAGGAAGCTCTGCATAATGTTGGTGGAAACTGGCTACTTGAGTTATTCCCACAGGAAAAAAAATAATATATTGTGGTCATTTTTGCACGAAAAACAAATATTTTCTTCTTTGTGCGAGCGTGACTGCGATGACACAGTTTCAGAAAATAGGATCGCACAAATACGCACTTAAAGCGTTCTGTTTTAGGATTATTGCACTCGAAAGTTTTTTTTACCATAAGCACTAAGTTTGCAGCAATAATTGTCGCCGTTTTAAAGTTAATGTTAGACAGAAGGATTTGACATCTTGTATAGTATTGCTATCCTGGAAAGAGCATACCGTTGACCTATGAACAACTAAAATTTGTTTTCACTGCAATGACATAGCGTCATAGGGATAGAGAATTACAGATTCTCCAAACGTTTGTTTTAGACGGTTGATCATGAGTGAGAAAAAACTTATGGATTTTTGTCATTTTTTGCAGGGGAGAGACGTTAAAAAAAGAAAAAAAAAAGGACGTCACTCACCCTCATTACGTCACTGGTTAGTTTTAAGTTTATGCTAAGACAAGAATAGGAATTTACTTCCTTATATACGAAGTTGTAGCATCAGTCTAATAAGCCAGATAATATCCTTCGAGCTGAAGGGTCCCTTTTGCTTGATCGGTATATTACTCGGCTACAGGGCCAAACGTCGCAGGTTCGACCGCGATCTCCAAATCCCTACATTGGTGACCCGGACGTGATATCAACACGCAACCTTCTGATCACGTCCGGGTCACCATTTATAGTGGATTAGCGGATAGCGCTAAGCCCAAACTCCCAATCTTATGATTAGAAGCCGAGTATCGTATATTTCGAGCAAAAGGGACCCTTCAGCTCGAAGGATATTAATTGGCTTATAAGGCAACCACCACAAAGTATATAAATAAAAATAATTGTAATCTTTAAAAAAATTCAAATTGAAAATTTTCCCAAAACTCTACGTTTTAGATTCCCGTACTTCCAAAAAATGCGTTTTCTGAAATATATCTGTCTGTCTATTGCACTGTCCCCTAATTTGGATAGATGGCGCTGTCCGCGCTCAACTAAAGAGACGTCACCTAATTGTTGTTGGAGCGGGAAGGTGCCTAACATATCTTGATTCGCTGCGCGTTTTTTTTTTTTTAACAGGGCTGACTTCTAAATTTTATAATACTTCTTAATTTTTCTAAATTTTGTTAGCCATGTTAAACATGTTCCTTTTCCTTTGTTTCCTTTTTGTTTCTAAATTCATCGTAAATGTTTTCTGTTGTGTGTGTGTAAGATTGTGTAGTCTGTAAATAAATGTTCTTAGTGTTAAAGAGCATAGTTGTCCTTTAAGCTAAGACTTTACACTATGAATAAAATGATTCAAAAATATTTTTGATCTCGATGGAAAGAATTAGTTATATAATTTTTACCAAGTTGTGAGAGCTCAAATTTTTACTTTTAGAATTCCATACATGAGAGTAGTTACTTTGTTGTTGTTACTAATGGCACTTACCATAGACAAACTCGATTTAAGTCGAGGGTGCGTCTCTTGTTTCAAGTAGCGCCAACTAGGGCCAAGAATACGACTTAGTTACTCACTCATCATAATCGCTTGCACAGCCCCTTTTAACAGGGGGGCACAGTCACACGTCTCACAGATAGCACACAGAAGAACAACCATGCCCTGATCGGGACTCGAACCCAGGAAGCCCAGATCACGAGGAAGACGCGCTACGTCTGTGTCAGGACACCAGAAGTTAGATAGTTAACAATTGTTAATTAGTTATATGGCATTAACGAAATATATTTACAAATTATAGATCTTTGGCGTGAATCTAGAATTTATACCGAACTCAGTGCGAAATCTTTAGCGATTAATCTATGGTATGCGGTTAATACACAAGTACCAGAAAATTGAATATCTATTCAGGAAACTTTTTGGACCAACTGAAACCAAAATTTGCCACAGAATTACTGTCACAAAATCACATACCGGATTTCTTTTATTTAAATTATTACATTTTCGAATATTGAGTTTAAATAAAGGCTAAAAAACAGAGCGATAAATAGCAGAAAGTATAACATAGAATCCAACTCTCATTTTGTATGTTAAATCTCTGTTTTTTTCCCCCAGTAATCCCATTTTCTTGTATTTGGGCAACCGGAGAGTCTGACTTCTTTTTCATTGATTTAGTTCAAAATTTGATAGTAACAGACAGATTTAGCGAAGAGGTCCTTTATTAAATTTAATCCGTCTAGCTCAAAGCATTTTTGTGTTATCGAGTTCACAGACAGACAAAGAAACAGAAAGTATAAAAACTATGATTTTCGACCTCAAAGAGATTTGAAAAGTGGAGATTTATCAAAATTATGGTTCGAATTTATTGACGATTGGAATCCTTTGTTTTCTATACATAGTTTACGAAAACAAAAAAAAACCAGAGAAAGTTCTCTTCTGAAAATTTTCTCGCATATTCTTTAATAAAATTTTTATCTATGGTTAGAATCGCATTGACACACAATAGTTACAAAATATTAACCTTTTTTTGTGAATTTAGCATTTTGGCTAAATCTATCGTGTGATCCTTGGCGAATGTTTTGAGTGTTCTACACTGGTATGAAGCCAAAAGTACGTGGAAATTGAATTTGGCTTTCAGATTGTTTCTTCCCAACTCAATGAAATAAAAATTTGGCTTAAAATCGTATTCTTATGTTACAAAATCGCCTACCAAACTGATATACCTGTTATTGCGTTTGTATATTTCTGAAAATACAGACCGACAGAAGGTCATTCCCTTGTTAGAGTTGGCTCAAAATTTGATAGGGCCTACATTGCACTTATTAATTCTGTATCGAATTTTATCTGTCTATCTCTTCGTTTTGTAGTTACCGTTCTAACTTATATTCGAACAGCCAGTCAGACAGACGTCCTCTGTACTAATTTTACAAAAAATTTGTAAGAATTCTATAAATCCGATGTAAAAATCGTGTGTCAAATTTCCACCGTCTATCACAAAGTAAATTTTAAGTTATCTTTGTCTCCGGCAGACGAACATTTTTCAAGAAATAGATTTTTCGTACTCAAAGAAATCTAAAACTTGAAAATTCATCAAAATGTCTAGTACAAATTCTTTGACCATAATTGCACGTCCTCTATTCCTCTGTATACGAGAACATAAAAATTCGGTCATTAATTTGATATCATTTACAATTTTGTTGATAAAATTTCATGAATAGAGCTTTATTTCGTTTTCTTTTAGCACATATGCATGCAGATCTATACATAGATTATAGTCTACAGAAGAACATAGGCTAATTTTTATTCCGGTTAATGGAGTGGTCAATTTTTTATTAATCAAAAACTAACTTTTCAGCCAAAAAGTAAACAAAAATCTGAAAACCTCTGCCTGAGCTTTTTGAATTGTTAGTTTTTATTTTTATATTTCCGGTGTTCTTTTAATATTATCTAACAGAATTCTTTGTGATTTATTGTAGGATTTGCCGACAGAAAGTTTTTTTCATCAGAACAAAAAATTAAAAAAAAATCTAATCGTTTGCTTTTATTTTTCTGTTTCCGTTTTTCATTTTAATATTATCTTACTATTCTAAAGGAAGTATTCTTTTAATATTATCTAATGGAAGGGTATTCTTTTAATATCATCTAATGGAATTCTTTGTGATTTATTGTAGGATTTTCCGACAGAAATTTTTTTAAAAAATCCAATAGTTTGTTTTTATTTTTCTGTTTCCGTTTTTCATTTCAATATTATCTTACTATTATAAAGGAAGGTTTATTAAATTTTTTCTTACGCTGTTCTTGCGTTAATATAATTCGATATTTCCTGTTCATTTCTCTTGATTTTTTTTTCTTGCTGTACATACATATTCCTTTTGCCTATTTTCATCATTTTCGATTAAATTTTTAAAAGTACCTTTATAGTTTCAAGTACATAGCTTTTAAGTAGTTTTTCTTCCCCAAGCTAATGATGTTAGACGTAACATGTTTTTGACCGGTTATTTCGAACGATTCTGTTTATTTTCGTAGCGTATGATAAATTTAAAATCAAACATTGTTAATTTATCGATCTTTTGATTCCTTCAGAAATGCTTTTGAATGAAAATAAAATAGACGAATTGAAATTAAATTTTCTAATGTGCATTGCGTTACCCCAACTGGTTCTTAAAATTCACGTCTTTACGTTGCTCCAACTGACGTTGAAAATTTATGCATACACACGGTTTTGATAACATTTTACATTGTTACTGCCAGTTCTCACATATACACATCAAAATTTCCACGCGTACGAAGCCGCGGGTAAGAGCTAGTTTCACATAAAACGTAAAAATTAACCAAAATCTCGATATAAATATTTTTAACAATTACATTTTCTATAATAGAGTTTAAAGCCATCTTTCACAAACCAATTCCTCACCGCCAAAGAACGCCAAAGTTAGCCAACTTTAGCCAACCACCCACAGTGTGAGTGTGAGGATCACTAATAATGAAAGGTGAACTGTTGATTAGCATGCAACAAGATTAAGATCTGGGGGGGGGAGGAAACAGCTTTGAAGATGGGTATCTTTTTACACGAAATCCACTTACCGGCGATGAAAAACGAGCCGCCACGGTGACACCCTCGCCTCTGTGAGAGATAAGATGACGAGGGATATCCGTGTCGACAGGTGAATTAGCGGAGTAAATCTCCTGAGCAGAGATGGAGATTAGGGAGAGGATGAAGCCAACGAAATGTTAGTCTTCCGGTGCTCCATTGGAGGAAGGAATTTTTCAAATCAGCGCGATGCGATTTCGTATCGTCTGACAAGTGGCGATTTTGTTCTTTTTTTCTTTTATTGTAGCTGCGACAGATAGTTCATTCCTTTTGTTTCGTTTGGTGTCTTTATTAGCACGTGTCCGAGTGGGATGGAGTAATCTAATGATGATTTTTTTGGGAGGAAGGAGGGAGGTTCTGTGGGAGATAGATGGTGATAAATGGGAGATGACAGCTGGAGAAAATCTGTCGGTGGTTGTTTGTTTCTATAGTTTCTTAGAATAGAAATAATTATTGGCAAAATGTGGTTTCATTCAGCAAAATAAGTTTTCGGTCGAATTTCTTATATCATTCCGGATTTTATTTTCTCGCAAGAGAAGTTTACAAAAATAAATTATTATAAAGAAAATGACTAATATAACAAATAAAGTAGCATCTTGAAGTCATTAAAGAAATAGATAAACTTATTGGATTATTACTTACTTAGTATTTCATCATTTAATTCTTTCAACATTCAAGTTAAATACAAAGGGCAAAAATATTCAGTTAATGCTATGGTTATAATTGACTCATTTAGACTCATATTTTTTTCTCGTGTACGCAGGGCCCGACTTAGCCAAATTGGGGCCCAGGGCAAAAGCTTCTTTGGGGCACTCCTATGCTTCATTACTTTAGTAATGAAGAAGATTCATGAAAGAAGGAAACATAAAATAATATTTATATTTGATATGGGGGCCCCAATTATGTCGGGCCCGCTTCAACTGCCTCGTATGCCCCTACCTTAGCCAGACCCTGCGTGTACGTACTATAGAGAAAGTGTACCAATCTCCAGATTTCGACAAATCGGAACGTTTTAGACCCCCAAGAGTACGAAAAGCATATTTTTGAAAAATGTTCGCCTATCTGTCTACATGTTTGTGACAAAGATGACTAAAAAATGCTTTGATCTTAACGGATCGAATTTGATATATGGTCTTTACGTAAAATTTGTAAATTTCAGTAAATTCTGAACAAAAAATAACATAGTAAATCTGATTGCCATGTATTTGAATATAAATTAATAAGATTACTACAAAACGAAAAGAGCTAGATAAATTAAATTAGATACACAGATTTATCATTTGTAGTGTAGACACGGTTCAAATTTTGATCCAAACCCAAGAAGAAGAGGGGGGGGGGCTGTCTGTCGGTCTGTACTATCAAAACACGTAAACACGATAATTGAAAAATACAATGAGTAAAATATTTGAAATTTGTTAACGGATTTTGTGATTGCAAGTGTAGTTTTTTGTTTCGATCGGATTGGGAAAATGTATTTGTTGTTATTATTGACCCTCTACCATGGACAAGTTCCCCCGAGGCATCAGTGAATTTTAAGCCGAAAGGAATTGCTCTTGTTTTTGAAGCAACGCCAACTAGAGCCAAGAGTACGAATTAGCTACACACTCATCACAGTCGCTTGTACAACCCCTTTTTACAGGGGAGCACATTCACACATATCACAGATAGAACACAAAAGAACAACTATGCCCTAACCAGGACTCGAACCTTGGACTCCCAGCTTTCGGGGTAGAGACACTACCACTATGCAAGGACGCAGGCAAAACGTATTTAAATCACAATTTTATTTTCAGGATCTATTGACCAATACCAAGAATCAATCGCCAAAAATGATACAATACATTCAATAGAAATACTAAATCCATGCCAAAGGGTGAGCATTGAACGCCAATGCTATGTAAACTTTTATTAGAGAATACGAAAGAACGCTTAGAGGTGATCACTCCCCTTGATTGAAAATTGGATTTGAATCAAAGAATTCCTATTCCCCATTTATAATTAATCCACATTAGGATAAAATGCCGTTTGATATGTTCCACGACATTTCTAATTTATTCTGATTGCTATATAATGTTGGGAAGTGTCCTGTGCTGCTAGGGACTTTAAGGTCACATTAATAATCGACAGTCTTGATAGCATTTTCATTTGAATTTAGATTTAGAACAAGAATTTTGTTTAAATATCAGGTCAAAACTGTGGACATATATTGGTTCACCTTTGAATCTCAAGAGGTATAGAAACATTGCCTGTTGTTCCCTTAAATTCCTATGAGTTTATATAAGTTTTAGCAATTTCCATTTTTAAAGTAATACAAGAACCCTTTTGAATGGAATATCTTAATTTCGAACAGCGGCCAAATGAGAAAACGGCCCTTGAGCTAGCATTACTCTAAAAACTTCCATACCACATCAGTGACTCATGAAGTCGGATTTAACGCTCAGCATTCCATGTACACGATGTCTCCTTATTGAAAGCGGATTTCGAATTGAAAGCCTTCTGGAATCGCTGAAGTCGAGACATCCCACTCAGTCCAGCCCAATTAAAGTTTCAAAAATGGAGTTTCTTAGTTAATTTGAAACTGTTAGGATCAGAGTAAAAATGGGATGTATCGAAATATTTAAAATTCGAAACTGCAGTTCGGTTCTGAAATTTCTTCTTAAGCATATCCCCCTAAATTTTGCCAATTTCATTTCCTCCCCCTTTTGCTCTGTATTTTTAATATTACTAAATTTCCGAACAAATTTTTCGCCAGAAGAAGATTTTTTTCCTCTTCAATTCTTACATACATCTCGCGGAATAAAATAAAAACACCAATGCAGTTTTTCGAATTCTAAAATTAATTGAGGCTTGTCCTAACGGTTCAGACTTTAATAGAAGTTGTAGAAAAAAAGTACTTCCCGTACCTCTTACTAAATTTCCATTTTGAAAACCATGCTTTTCACTTTACCATACATGATATAAATTTACAAACAATTTAACAACAACAATAAAAAATAATTCTAAAAAAATAAATGTTAGAAAGATATTTCTCTCCTCTAGAATATTGGTGAGATTTAATGATCCCAGATTGTAGTACCAATGGGACACATATGTCCCACTCTTCCAAACCACAACCCCCAATAAATATAACTGCGATAAAGTATGATTAACTTCAATAAAGTGATCTGACTCGTATTTATTAAAAAGGTCAAAACTCATAGGAATTCAAACTCGGTTTTAAAAATGTTTCCAAAACACAACAAAAAGATTAAAATGAAATCTGCTATGCATATTTCAATGTATCAGGTCAGAGCATCATTTCTTGAACGTCCAAGCACCACGCACTCGCGCAAGTTAAATTATATTTTTATTCATTTTAATTGTTTCATTGAATGATTCACTTTAGTATTGCAAACGATCCGAAAAAACTTTGTCCCGCATTTATTGTTTCAAAAAATATCACATTCTCTATTTATTTCATTTCATATTATCACGTGCACAAAATACCATTTTTCTAGGTTTTATTGGCTGTAGTCATTAACTAATATTTTTTATTCAGAGCTTTTGTAAATGCAATGGCGACACGTTATTAAAAGCTGATTTTGTGAGATGCTCGTGCAGATTATGAAATTTTTATTTTTCGCCTACGGATTTTTTGTTGACGCCACAATCCTCATTCTCAAATCAACATCATGTTCTGACATGATAAAAAAAATGGTAGTCTAAGGGTTAAAAGAACCTTAAAGTATTTTTTAATGGCTATAACAAATCTTCTCGGGAACGAAGTAAACAAACTTTGATATTAAGATTATTTAAACCAATTCCATTATGCAGTGTTGAAAACATAACATCATTAACAACTATTTTCCGATTCAATTTAAAGCAGAATAGTATTACTACCAATCATTTATTTATATTAATACAAACTGGTTCTGCAAATGGCGCGTAACAATATACGTCATTAAAACGAAATTAGTTGTCTTTCTTGAAGGACACTCAAGGCCATTTCCTCATTTTCTGGCTGTTTTTTGTTAACGAGAAGCATCAACTTATGTCCAGAATCTATCTACCTTGGAGTCATCCTTGACTTGAAACTAACCCTTTCATTCAAATAAAGCGTACAAATAAACTCATTTATGTAGGTATGTAGGAACGATTTATTTGAAATGAAAGCAATGTCTTGTTGTTGGATATAGAAAAAAAAAACGTATATTAATATTAAAAATGCTAATATGAAATAAGACGAATGGATTGCCATATTAATCAGTCTGAGATTTCCGACGGTGGGGGTGTAGACCAAATAAATTTGTAAAAAATAGTTTTATAAATTTATTAAAATTTATATCTTTACCCAAATATATGAATTTAGACTGAGAAATCTTATTACTAAAATATTAAAATCTTTAAATCTCTACATAGTATAAAATGAAGTCTGTTGAAAGAGTCTTTATGTTGGAGTCCCAAAAACTCGAGACGATACTTAACGGATATTGGAGATATTTATACCATTTTGTAGAGCATTGATTGGATCAAGTTTTAGTACATTAAAGTCGAATCAAAACAAAACAGAGAGTTTTATAATTGCGATTTTAATTTATCCACGCAAGCGTGGAAACTGCAAACTGCGCATGTGCAAACAGCAAGAGCTGCCGTATGCATTTGCGATACATTTCTTTGTTTACGTCTGATTTTAAACAACGATTGAACTCTCATTTCGCCAAAAAGAAGGAAATCCAACCTCGAAGTGATCGCTTGTGTTTTGCTTACTGACATATCACATTTTTACCTTTGTAAGAATTAAAATATTTCTGAATGTGTGCTGTAAAAATTGTTTTGTAGCTGTTTTTGATAATTTCTACAACATATTTTTATGTCCGTTTGATGTTGCGTAACATGCCCATGCCATATCGGATGGAGGCTAGACCTAAGTTTAAAGCCAATTTTCTTCTTGGATGCTATGCCACGGGCAATGTCATGCGGGGTACTGCTAGTTTATTAATATAGGGATTCTTTGTTTGTTTATTTATTAATATTGGGATTCTTTGTTTGTTTATTTATTTAGGGATTCTTTGGTTTATTTATTTATCAATACAGGCATTTTTTCTTGGTTTGTTTATCACTATAGGGATTTTTCTTTGTTTATTAAAATAGGGGTTCTTTTTTTGTTTATTAATATAGGGATGCTTCGGTTTATTTATTTATCAATATAGGTTTCTTGTTTGTTTGTTTATCAATATGGGGATTATTTGGTTTGTTTATCTATCAATATAAGGATTCTTTGGTTTGTTTATCTATCAACATAAGGATTCTTTGGTTTGTTTATTTATTAATATAGGTATTCTTTGGTTTGTTTATCTATCAATACAAGGATTCTTTGGTTTGTTTATTTATGAATATAGGTAATCTTTGGTTTTTTTATTTATGAATATAGGAATTCTTATATGTGTTTATTTATCAATATAGGGATTCTTATATGTGTTTATTTATCAATATAGGGATTCTTATATGTGTTTATTTATCAATATAGGGATTCTTATATGTGTTTATTTTTCAATATAGGGATTCTTATATGTGTTTATTTTTCAATATAGGTATTTTTCGTTTGTTTATTTTTCAATATAGGGATTCTTTGGTTTGTTTATTTATTAATATAGGGATTCTTGGTTTTTAAAAAATTAATATAGCGATTCTTCGGTTTACTTCTTAACCACTCTAGGGATTCCTTGGTTTGTTTATTCATCAATATAGAGATTCTTTGGTTTGTTTATTTATTAATATAGCGATTCTTTGGTTTGTTTGTATATTAATATAGGGATTTTTTTATTTGTTTATTTATCAATATAGAGATTTTTTGATTTATGCCAGCCAAAATGTTGAAACCTCATTTCTTCCTTAAAATGTCCCACTAGTGGATAGAGCACAACCAGATCACTGAGAGTTCTTTACAACGGTTTTACGCCATAAGTGTATTGGAACCTCAAAAGGTTGTATATGTTCTAAACACCGGTTTTGAGGTGACTCTTAAAAACCGAAAAAGGGGAGGGGGAAATAAATTTGAAACTCTAGTGCGTATCTGACTTCAAAAAACTACAGACAAATATCTAGTGGCATAAAAAAATAATATTTTAACCGAAATATTACTAATAATACTTTTATCCATCAATATTTGCCATGCCATTGCACAAACGTCCAAAAAATCAAATCTTAAGTATGCTTTTAAAAAATCTGGATTGAGCGGAATCTCTATTGAATACTCTATTGAAATCAAACCTCGAACAACAAAAGGAGAGACACATCATAAGCAGCGGCAACATAAATTCATACAAAATCACAAAAATTATATGAAAGCTATGACCATAAATAGAAGTTTCAAAGTCAAATTAATCTAGGCAAGGTTGCTTTTGGTGTCATCTTTTTGGCTACCGAAATGCCCATCAATCATCCCGCTGGAAAAATGAGTGCGATAAACCGATGCATTAGTTAGCTATCGAGACTAAATTGCGACTATTATTGATAAAAGGCAGAAATCAAAGTTTGAGCGACTGAGAGAGCCATCCATCATTCCACCGGTCGCTCGGTAATCACTTTAGCAATCGGCCATTTATCGGTTTCGAGAATTCCGACTTAATCTATATGATTATTATTATTTGGAAACGACCTGCCTTACATTTGATTTTATGATTTTCATAATGAATATAAGTTTTTGTGCTAAAATTTATCTTGGAGTTTTCACGAGTTTTTCCCTTCAAAATTCTACGCAAATAATTAATTGAATGCTTTTTGAAAACGTTAGCTATATATATATATATATATATATATATATATATATATATATACACACACACTGAAGTGACAAAAATCAAGGGAGAGCAATATGCAAATATACAGTAATGATATCCCTTAAATTATTTCAATCTTAGTTTCTTAATATAGCTTATATTACTTTCATTCTAAAAGGTTATCTTACTTCCTGTTCCTATTATACTTTATTTCAATTCTTACTTATAGTTCACACTCTCCTATATACACTGAAGTGACAAATACAGATGGCAGTAGTATCGCAGCGAAAAAGTATAAATGCGCAGTTCGTTTTCCTGAGCTTTCATTTGTGTTCAAGTTATTCATGTGAACAGGTTTTTCGTGATTTATGGCGGCACGACGAGAATCAACAGAGTTTGAACGTGGAATGTTAGTTGGAGCTAGACGCATGGGTCCTTCCATTGCGGATATCGTTAGTGAATTCAACATTCCGAGATCCACAGTATCAAGAGTGTGCCGAGAGTATGAAATTTCAGGCATCCCATCCCATCATGGACAACGCAGTGGGCGACCACCTGCACTTAACGACCGAGACCCCGCCGACGTCTGTGTAGAATAGTCAATGCTAATAGACACGCAAAACTTCGTCAAATAACTGCAGGAATCCAAGTGGGACGTACGATGGACGTGTCCGATAGGGCTGTGAGGCGAAATTTGTCTTCCTTGGGCTATGACAGCAGAAGACCGACTCGAGTGCCTTCACTGACAGCACGACATCGCCTGCAGCGACTCTCCTGAGCTCGTGAGCATATCGACTGGTCCCTAGACCAGAGGAAAACCGTGGCATGGTCAGATGAGTCACGATTTCAGTTGTTACGAGCTGATGGTAGAGTTCGAGAGTGGCGCAGACCCCACGAAGCCATGGACCCAAACTGTCAGCAAGGCACTGTTCAAGCTGGTGGTGGCAGCATAATGATGTGGGCTGTTTTTACATGGCATGGACTCGGTCCTCTAGTGCAACTGAACCGATCATTGACTGGAAATGGTTATGTTCAGCTGCTTGCAGATCACTTTCAGCCATTCATTGACTTCACGTACCACGCAACGATGGGATTTTTATGGATGACAATTCGCCATGTCACCGGGCCAGAACTTTTCGCGATTGGTTTGAAGAACATTCCGGACAATTCCAGCGCATGATATGGCCACCTACATCGCCTGATATGAATCCCATCGAGCATTTATGGGACATCATCGAAAGGTCCGTTCGTGCCCAAACTCCTGCACCATCCACACTTTCACAATTATGAACGTCTATACAGACAGCATGGCTCAATATTCCTGCAGAGGACTTCCAACGACTTGTGGACTCCATGACACGTCGAGTTGTTGCACTTCGCCGGGCAAAAGGAGGACCGACACGATATTAACAGTCATCCCATGACTTTTGTCACTTCAGTGTATTTGATTGAGAGCAGATAGCAGAAAGAAAACAGCCTGAACTTTTAAATTGGTTTTATTTCCTCACGGGAAACAGGCATTATTTAGAAGCAAAAGCAACGTGCACAACACAGAAGAACACAAAACGAATTGACGAAAAATCTGATTAAATTTTTATCCCTCTGAATTGATACCTTCATATTGTAAGAGGGATCGTTGACACATGTCAATCACATGTACTGCTCGTGCAAGGGAATCGTAGGGATCTTCTAATGGAATTTGCAAAGCTAGCTGGTTTCTGTCCCTACACTTGGAGTGTGGGAAAGTAGTCAGCTTTTAGCCTATTCAGCAATTTTACAAAGCTTCTATTGAATCAATTAACTAGAGTGAGTGGAATGGATCAGGTAATTAGAGTATATTTTAGAATGAAGTTACGATGGCTAACGTGTGTGTGTGTGTGCATTTTTAAGTTCGTCTTATTCTATTCCGGGAGATCACGATTTTTTTTACGGACAAGGCGCGTCCTCTCACAGCGCGGCAGAAAAGCAGAAGCGTAAATCAGGAGGGAAATCCTTATCCCTGGTCTTAAATACCATAAGATTTTGATAGGGAAAATATTTTTTCACAGTCCGTATACAACGAGATATAGATGAGGATTTCCACAATACACACCAAACGAGGCAAGAGAATCACAAGGATCTTTCAAAAAGTAATTTATTTAGATCAGAAATTTTCGTCCTTTCACTCGGAGAGTGGGAATCTGTCGACTTTCAACCTATTCAGCAATTTAATAAAATATCTGTTGAATTATTTAGCTAGAACAATTGGAAATCGCATCAGGAAATAAGAGAATATTTTTTTAATGAAGTTACAATGGGCTAAATTAAATTGAAAGTAAGGAAATTTTGATTTAAATTTTTAATTTGGATTTAAATTAGAGTTTAAAATATTGTTACATATATATGTAATAATATTTTTAAATCTAAGTAAAATCGTAATTAATTTTCTTATTTTTATCTTAATTTAACCCACATTCACTTCATTCGTAACGCTCTGTTTCAATTCCACCTTTTGTATTTAATTAATGCTACATGTGCTCTATTACGTTCTACATGCTTGCTTTGACAAGTTCTTTCACCCAGAGAGAAGGGATAAAAATACTTAATATTTACCACACTTTTTTTTAAAGATTTCTAAAAATTCGTTACCGAAATTGACACGTTCCAAAGAAAAACCCCATCAGAAAACCACAGTATAAAATCACAGGGGAAAAAATTTCTACCTCTTTTGCTTTAGCCACTCGATGCAGACTGACGTATCCTCTTACTATTTATTCTTTGTTGATAAATTATGCCTCCCTTGATGGAATAAATCAATTTTAAAAATTCAAATGTTTCTTCTCTTCTGACACGCATCTGATAAAATATGTATTTACATGTATTTAGTTTATTGCTATGGTATTGTGGTTAATACATTATTATAAATTTTACAATGCTACAAAAATGGTTGTTAAAATTCAATTTTAATTGAAATTAATGAAAACGCTAAATATTTTGTATTATTTTAGACTCTCCCTCATTTAGTACACCTCTTTTCTCTTTCCACTTTTTTCACAAAGGTAAATCCCCCCTATTCGTTCCTTATTATTCATATGGAGAAAACTTAAAATGCGACGGTAAATCCTTTAAAGAAATAATATGCAAAATCTTTAGATCCTTTTTATCAAGTTAGAACTTGATATTGTTTTGGGAATGAGGTTTGTGGCGTTAAAAAAACTCTGAAGGAGAAAAAAAAAATCCGTAGCCAAAAAATAAAAAAATTTATTATCTGCACGAGCATTCCCCCCAAAATAAGCTGTTAATAACATATTGCCATTTCATTTACAAAAGCTCTGATTTAAAAAAATAATTTAATGACTACTGCAAATAAAACCTATAAAAATGTCCTTTTGAGCATGTGATTATATGAAATAAAATAAACAGGAAATGTGATATTTTTTTAACGATCAAGGCGAGACAAAGATTTTTGGATCGTTTGCAGTACTAAAGTGACTCATTCAATGCAACGATTAAAATGATTAAAAATATAATTCAACTCGCACGGGCATGTGGTGCTTGGCCGTTCAAGAAACGAGGTTCTGACATGATACATTGAAATATGCATAGCATTTTAATCTTTTCTCTATTTTTTACCCACCTGCTCATTCTAAATAGAGTGAAGGCACATGACGTCACAATGTCATTGCAAACTTATGTCTCATTTCAGGACTGAAATAAGATCAATGCTTACATTTTATTTTTAAAAAAATTATCTAATCATTTTATAGCAATCTATTTACATATATGTTCGATTATAGATCTTTAATTTATACTTGGAAAAAAGAAGCTGAAATCAGTATAATATAAGTTAATTCACTGATCACTTTTAGTATATCTAACATTAAATTGTTCGTATTCAAGTTCAAATAATCCGTAGTAAAAAAAAGGGGGGTAGGGGGTCTGGCCAAATTCCACAGGCGGTGATAGCAAGGGGGCTAAGGAGCAAATGCCCCCCCCGTTGGCGAGATATTTAGAGTTTCGTTGACAAAAATGTTCCCCATTTCAGAATGTTAGTAGAGAGCTGAGCTTCATCGAATATGATTAATCAAAAATCGCCTTGAGATTAATGTATTGTAAACAATCGAAATATCCAAGTAATGATTAAATTGTTTAGACTATATTTGGCAACATATTCGATAGTGTGTTGGATCAATAATATGCCGTATTTTCATAGACAATTTTTGATAGACCTAAAAATTGAAAAAAAAAATGATGTTGAAGACATATGTTAAGCAGATTTTCAGACATCTGATTCAATTGTCGTTCATTCAGCTTATAATTTGTACTACTTTTGACAATATAACCAACAAAGTTGATAAGCTAATTCATTGACAATTTTTGATCAATCGTCTATGAACTCGATGCGACGAATGTCGAAGAAGTCTGCAGATTTCCGACATTTGATTAAATAGTCGTTCATATAACTTATGTTTTGCAATTATTTTTGCAATATGTTCGGCAAGTTAATGAGATATCGCATCATATCGCGTAATAACATTTTTTTTTACAGATGTACAATGAACAATGAAAGGAAAGGCCAGTATCTGAATAAAAAAAAAGAATCTAAATAATACTCGATTTTCTTTAATTAAATGCAAAATTAACTATTTTGAGTCATTTTGAAGCCAAATGAGAGATATTGTGATTGCCCCTCTGTCGGATTGTCTTGCCTCCCCGTCGGCAAATTTTTGCCGACGCTTCTGCAAAATTCTACAATCAGATAAAAAAAAACGCTGTTATCGTATACACCACACAGATATTTTTTAAAAGGACCCTCAGAAAGTCATACAACGTTCACTTTTCACTGATGTAAACATGACACTCTACGTCCTTGAAACCCAAACGAAAGCCAAAATAGAGAATCCGATTAACTAACTGCTTTTCTGTGGCAGATGCACCATCAATATTCGACACTTTCTCTCTAGGACTCAGAGCTGAGCCAACAGGCACATGCCATCCCCCATCCCCCTACCCAAAACCGAACAGGTGTCCCACGGCATCGGGAAAAAAAAAAAGAAAAAAGAAAAAAAGTCCGTCCTTCAAAATCAAGAGGCAGATGATAAAACTCTCTTAACAAGAGGCAAACAAACCTCTCGCTGACGTTGCGTAAAAAAATAAAATTGGATCTCTTTCAAATTTCCACGTCACAGAAAATGACGTCATGGTCTTTCTCAATGACGTCATCGAAGTGGTCTGAATGGTGGGCCGATTGCAACATAGTTGGAGGTCAGAGAGAAAGAGGGGAGGGGAAATGATGAGCGACAATTAGGTATGGAAGGCAAGCATTGAATGCGTGGGTTAAAGCGATACAGAGCGTTGCATCAAGCGTTTTATGGGGTGCAAATTAGCAATAGGCCGCTATTAGAAGTCATGATAATTACGACGCTATTTTAAAGATGATCTGCTTTTTTTTTTCTTTTTTTTTTACTTCTGAGAGGATAGTCGCGATGTTGCTGAGATGTGTGCGTCCCTTTTTGAATAATGATTGTTCTGTCATGAGGAAAATGCGTTCGTTTTATGTATACCAACATTTCTGGCTTTCCGGCACAGAGGTAGCGCATCTTCTTCATGTTCTGGGAGATCCGGGTTCGAGTCCCGGTTTGAGCATGGCTGCTCTGTGTGCTATCTGTGACATGTGTGACTGTGCCCTCCTGTAAAAAGGGATTGGGCAAGCAAATGGGGTGAGCGTGTAGCTAAATCGTACTCTTGGCCCTAGTTGGCGCTACTTCAAAAACAAGAGAAGCTCCTCAAATCTGCTGCTGTATCAGCAGGGATGGCTTAAATCTGCTGCTGTATCAGCTGGGGGCTTGTTCATAGGCAAGTGCCAAAAGTAACAACAGACCAACAGCAACGTCACAGAATAAATGGCATTTTATGGAAACTTATATTGCCTCATGCCTCTTTTCATCATATATTTCACCTCCATTTTTTGTCGTACTCATTATGTGCACCATAGCCTCTCTTACAGCTGCCTAGAATAACTATCCTGAAGAGAGCCAGATTAAACTCTCTAGGGCGGACTTAGATAATGTAAGTCTCTGTGGCTTCTCCTCGCTTTAATTTTCTGAACTTCAAAAACCAGATATTATATATATCTATAAGTATAATATATAATAAAAAATGGTTAATTATAAGATTTAATACCAAATATTGACAAGCTGAAACCACAGGATATTTAATTTCAATTTATTTTCAAGAAACGTGGTTTTAGTATCTTCCCTTTAAAAAAGATTCAAAATTATAATTAAAACAATATTCCGAACAAAAGAAAATAGAACAAAGACATTATTTTTTCACACACACTCTGAATGATTGCATCAGAAGTTTTTAAATTGTAAAGCAATATATTTTTTTCGATTGATAAAACAAAACAAAATAAAAGACTTGCAAAATGCAACAAATTAGGAATGCTGTTAGAATGATGTTCCAAAATTTAAGAAACTACGGGCCATAAAATTAAAGCAATATTTTTGAAATAAATTCATAAAGCAAATATTTCCTGAATAAAAAGCTTTTAAAAAGAAAATACATTATATTTAAAGAGCGCTATTGCCGTTAACTCTAAAATATGCATAACACTGTTAAATTTAATAAATAATTATTAACTATTTTTTATGAATGATTATTCTTATAATAATTATAAATAATTTTCTTATAAATAATTACTTTTAAAATAATTACAAATACTTTTATAATAATTAAAAATAATTTTTTTCTTTAGCTTTCGGCAGTAGAAGAAACTCTTACGATTCAACATTTGATAAACTATCAGCAGAGCCTGACTAAGGCAGGGGCATACGGGGCAGTCATCATAGAGGGTCCTCATATAATAGGGGACCCGCAAACCAAATAGAAAATTTATTTTACGTTTTCTTCTTCTTCATTACAAAAGTAGAGAAGCACAGAGGGGCCTCCAAAGAAGTTTTTGCCCTGGATCCTAGTTAGGCTAAGTCGGGCTCTGATTATGAGAACAATTTGAATCTCATTGCCACACACAAAAAATATAATCAAATTAAAAAAACACACACAGCTAAAACCTTGCAAAGAGAACACCAATAGGTACACACCTTCACTCTTTTATTAACAGATATTCATTACGAATACATTACTCATTATTTATTTTGGAAAGATGTTCTTAGAAAACGTGAATTAGCGCAAAGCTTCAAACTCGCTAAAGAGTATCTATGGGAACTTTCCGGCAAAATTCAAACCTATCTTACAAAGCAATTTTTTTGCCTATTTTTTTTTTTTCTATTTTGGAATTTTTTTCTTTTCTTCTGCGATTTCATTTCAAAAATAATCTAAATCTTTGCTAACCTCCAATCAATTGACAGATAGTTGACACCTCGAGACCTAACAGGACCTCTTTATCAAAATCCCCCCATCTTTACCGCAGAATAATGAACTTCTCATATTTCACTGCTCTTCACAACAACACCCTTTTAAATATCATACATAAAAAAAGGGTCATTTCAACCCAACCTTTACATAAAAAGACCAACAACCATCTCCAAAACACGAATTTTCCCAAGCATGTGACTGAACGCTCATAAGGAACAATAATAATAAAAAAAAGAACTTTAAACCCGACAGATAAGAGAACAGTAGAAAAAGAAGAAAAGAAAAAGATGCCGTAGTTATTGAAGGACTACAACGAGAGGCGAGGGTTAAATTCCGCCCAAAGAGTGGAGATGAAGAACTATTGTTCGCCGAGAATCGAATAAAAAAGAACACTGACACATTCTTCGTGCACGACGTGGAACGGAGGAAAAAAAGAAGTGTCAACAGAGTCATTCCACCCGATGCCAGGGAGGGGGTGATCTCTCTCTCAAAACTTATCGTCTGCTCAATAGGACAGGAAGTTCTTGACTCTGCAGTCCAGCTGGTTTTAACTATTCTTTCCTTTCTGTTGCCATTCGTCACTAAGATAATCGACTCTTGCGACATTAAACCGAGCGCGAAGGGGTTTTAAGGTACCGCGGTAGAGCGTTATCGGATTCCATTTTGGCGTCTGTGCGTGAAATGAAGAGAAAAGGAATTTCAGAGTTCTTATTTTTAAATTTAAATTGGCGTTTCATCGAAATGTTGTTCACTTTTACGCTGGTGGTGGTCGTTAAACTCTTGGAATCGAAAACTTCATTGTGTGACCTTGCAAAGGACACAGTTTGACACCAGCTGTCGTAGAATAGTTCGAGATATAAATTTTGACTCATTTTATGAAAACAGAAACCAAACTAAATGGTTTTTATTTAATGAAAAATATCTTTTATTTAGATAAATGTAAATTAAAAAAATATTAACTACATATCATTTCTTATCATACAAAACGATACACGTAGGGTTCAAGTTTGTTCTTTAAGACATTTATTGAATAGCATTTTAGCATATATCCATAAAATGCGAATAAAATAGTCTTAAAACTTTTATTTTTTAATTTTACTTTAGAATGCACAACTTTATATATATATTTAACAACAACAAGAAAAAAAACGTGTATTTTGAATAGTTGCATGAATTTTAAGAAAAATATTTTAAAAAGGTTTATATTTTTTTCGTAAAATTAAACAAGTTTAAGGTGTACCAAATAGTTACATTTTGAATTAAATATCTCTTAGACAAAAACTCCATCATAAAAATTCTACAATAAAAATAAAAATCCCTTTTAATCAATATATATTTTTTAAAAAGAAATAAAAAAATATTTTAATATTTTAATAGTATTAATAGTATTAAATATAATATTATGAATAAGTAATATTTATCCATGAAATGCAAGTTTTAATAGTATTAAAAAAAATATTATGAATAAGTAAAAATATAGAATTTATCCATGAAATGCAAGGAAAATAGTTTTAAAATTTTTATTTTTAAATTTAACTTTAGAATGCACAACTTTATTTGTTTTGCAAAAAAAAAAAAAAAATGCATTTTGAATAACTGCATGCAATTTAAGAAAAATATTTTTTAACATTTAATTTCTTTCGTGAAATTAAAAAAAAATTGATATGTGCCAAATGGTTACATTATGAATTACATAATATCTCAGAGACACAAATCACATTATAAGAATACTGCGATAAAAAAATGTTCAATTTTATCAATATATATTTTTACAAAGGAGTGAAAAAAATTTCTTAATATTAGCAAAAAATATTTAATTATTAGTAATTTTAATGGTATAAAAATAATATAATGAATAAGTAAAAATATTTTAATAGCAGAATTGTTCATGAAACAGCCATCTTGGTATTTTCTCAAGCTTAAAAATTCAACCGTAGTATATTACCGTGATTGTCCAATATATCGGCTTTTTCTACAAATATTTATTAAAAAGCATTTAAAAAAGGATTTCCAATCCCTCAGTACTTTCCTTTGGAACAACCATGCGCAGTCTTCAGATGAAAATTAAGAAGCATAGCTAAACAGTGACAAAGTGCACTATATACAAAGTTAAATAGATAAATGTGATAAAGTTAATATATATATATAAAGTTAAATAGATAATTTAGTCGAAATATAATCTCTTATTTCACAAGAATATAGAATAATTCCGGAATGGAAACATGAAATCAAGTTGATTTCTGTTCTTGATCCATTTTGGAAGTACTTATTTAATGAATATAAAAATTAAACAAGAACAGTTCTTATTTCAAAAATATTCTCTTATGTAATTATTAAGTTTTTACTTTTTTAATGCTAACAAGATTCGTTTATCAAACGATAAATTTTAATTTTATTTGTATGCGTTTGCTTTTCTGTGGAAAATAAATGAACAAATAAAAATCTGCAGACGATTCTTGGGTTGAATTTTTCTCTGTGATTAAATTTAACGTAAATGAGAAGCTATTTGACTTTTCGGTTTGAAAGTTATATTCTAGCTGCGACATAACTGGTTTTATACAGAGAAACTCTATACGGCTGTAGAAAACATCTCTTGGAATAGTTATTTTTCCCCGCTTAAATTAATAGGATGTACTCTTATAATTCTACATTTATGCAGATTAGATTGTTTTAGGTGCTTAAGATTAAGGCATCATACAAATCTAATACTTTGAAATATAAAGTAGTAAAACAAAGTTCACAGGCCTGGGTTTTTTGGGGGGTTTTTTCCCTCATTTAATCAGTTTTAGTGAATATAAATAATTAACAAAAGAAATGTCAAAAATTGTCTTTTTCAAGTTGTACTTTTTAATGCTGGAATTTTTTTTAATTATTATTTTTATTTTCTCATATACATAGTACAGATAAAGTATAATAATCGTAAAATTAACTGCAACATGAGATTTTTTGGGGGGAATCTCCACACTTTAGACCCGAGCAGGAAAAACACTTAAAAAAAAATCTTGAAAACATTTTGAGCCAGGCAGTTGAAATTTGGTATATGGTCTTTGGTACATCAAATTTACAGATTTCTATGAAATTCTGAGCAAAATCTACTCAGAGGAAGTCAGTCTGTCCGCCTGTTCAAATATAAGGTAATGCGATAGATAACTAAAAAGCAAAGAGAGCCAGATGGATAAAATTCGACCCACATATTCAATAACTATAGTGTAGACATCTGTCAAATTTTGAGCCAAATTCAATGAGGGCTTAACAGTTTGTCGATTTGTACTATCAGAAAAATATAAATTTGATAACTCAAAAACTGCAATTATTTAAATATATGCAGCTTGGTATGGAATTTCATAGCTGGAAATGCAATTTTGTGATAAATTTCTGCTTTAATCAGTTGAGAAAACACAAATTCTGTTTTTGGATTATTAAAGCAAATCAGCGCTTAATCGCCAAATAACTCGCCAAAGACAATACGATAGATTCAGTAAAAATGTTAAATTCACGCTAAAAGTCAATATTTGGTAACTAGTGTATATTAATACCATATAAGGCATAATCTAGTAAGTCGATTTAACAGAGAAAATGTGAGAAAGTTTTGGGGTGACTACTCCCTTTGGTTTGTTCGGTTTTTATCAGCAACTAAGTGAGCAGTAATCGAGCATGGGTTTTTAGAATATTAATAAACAAATTGTCATTTTTTTTCATTCAAAATAAATTTAACCCTTTGTGATCAGTGGCATTTTCGTAACGCCACTGCGACGGCACTGATTTCTAAGACTATATTAAAATGTCGCCACTGTGGCGTCACCTGTGGCAAAAGATTAGTTTAAAAAATAAATACATATAAACGAGTTTTTTGTCATTAAAGAGAGACTAAAAATATATTTATCAGTTAAGAGCCATTCTGCATGATTGAGATAAATTATGGCACTCGATTAAGGCTCAAATTACTAAGAAATCAATAGATAATTTTCTGCTATCTTGAGTTAAAGACTATGAAATGGCATTATTGAGATAACAAAATAAGTTGCAGACTAATTTGTTCGACTTCGTCGCACAGAGGATAGTTTTCTTATTAGGATTCGATCTTTTAGAATACAAGTGATGGCGGAGGGTAGCTCTGAATAAAAATAGATTGTTAAGTAATTGTCTGGGAAGTTGAAAAAATTTCTCTGGCATTCTCTGAAGCAAATAAATGATCCTACTTCCTCCTTTTTTTAAAAAAATAAAGTTTTCTTAAACATTATTTTAATGTCATATCAACTGTTTTCTAAATCTAGAAGTGATTAAGCACACGAATGAAAATTCAGTTAATTTCTACCCTTTAGAACAGTGTTTCCCAATGTGGGGACCACGCCCTACAGGGGTGGCGCAGGGGGGGGCAATTTGAAAATTGACTTGATACAACTTTAACCCTTTCACTCCGGGCCATTTAAATGCAATGCTAAATTTGGGTGCCATATTTTACAAAAAAAAAAGAGCAAATGTTTAAATAATAATTAGTTTTTTATTATACGTTTTGAAATTTTAATTACTGTGTTTTGTTAAAATTCTATAGTGATTTATTCCTAGAATCCATCATTTATGTTTCTTAAGTGAACAAATCAATTATTTTAATGTTAAATATTATGTATGTTACATGGGAGGAGCGAGAAAATTTTAGAAAGGTTAAAGTAGAACATCGGCCAAAACACTGCTTTAGAAAATGTAGCCATGCTGGCGTCCTGCCAAAGAGGTGGCGCGTTTTTCGGAGAGCTGGGTTTCCGGGGTTCGAGTCCCGGTTCGAGCATGGTTGTCTTCTGTGTTCTATCTGTGGGGCATGTGTATGTGCCCCTTCCCCCACCTCTGTAAAAAGGGGCTGTACAAGCAACTAAGATGAGTGAGTAGCTAAGTCGTACTCTAAGTCGCCCTAGTTGGCGCTATTTCAAAACAATAGACGCTCCTTTTGGCGTGAAACTCGCCAACGGCCGTCAGTGCGCTTGTCTATGGAAGAACCACTAATAATAACATAACATAAGAGATATAGCCGTCTATGTAGGCTATTATTCTGTTAACAATATCTCGGCTATGATATCAAAGACCAACTAATGAAGGTTGTAGGAGAAAATATATCACTTACGTATATTAGTAGAATGCTTTAAAAAATAAAAATATTATTTGTATTACACCTTAAATGTAAATATATAGTAACATTAAAAATTTTGTTTCCTTGAAATGAGTTGCAGAGCTCAGCTCCTTAACTTTTGCTATAATGGAGTATAAAAGTTTAATTAAAATATGAGGTTTATGATTCTATTATTAATTTTTCATATTTAGTTTAATCCTTGTCTGTCTTATTTACCAGACGTCATAACAGAATTTGGGATGCTGCATCCGTTAAGGACGCAATTCTAAGCTCGGGAATATTTTTAACCCCGCCCAGTGTTACATATGAGGATGGACAATTATATATCTATATTAATAAAAATGGATCTCGAAATGCGTTGCTAAGCGCAAAACTAGAGGACGGCTTGACCGATTCGGCTAATTTTTTTAAAAATATTTTCGTTAAGACACGAGGATGGTTCTTATGGAGAGAAAAAATTAAAAAAAAACTGCGTGGAAAATAGTTAAAACGACACTTTTCTTACTTTCCCGCCAAAAATCTCCATTTCCTTCCCCCCCACACCAACTGAGTTAGATAGCAGGAAGTAATAAATTATGATTTGTTTAGAAAGAAGTACGCGAAGTCAGTTGGTTTTCATTCATAGAAAACGGGATGTTTAAAAAAGAAAGAAAATGGTTGCTTTTATTATTAGTCTGTATGAATATTTAATCTATGCCTGCTCAAAATAAAGTCTGGGCAGGGAAGAAAAAAAAGAATAACAAAGTGAAAAAAGGCTTTGTAGAAACAAAAGTAGTGAAGAAAAAAAAGGATAGAAAAAAAAAGAAAAGAAATGAAGGGTGTGTGTGTGTCACCAATATTTCCTCTGTGCGCGGCATTTTCTAAGCTGTTTTTAAACTTTCGCATCTCTTGAAAACCAATTGTATCTTTATTTGTTTAGTGTGTTTACATTTATGAAAATTTGAATCTCATTATTCTATAAAAACGTAGAATTTTACACCTTTCTCTCCACCATTTAAGTAAAATATCAATTCCGGGACAATCATTGCTCGGATAGAAAGAGAAACATGAGTAGTACAATGAACAGAACATCTGAAGAAAATAATACTCTAAATGAATTATATGATGATCAAAATTTGTTTGGTTTAAAAATATTTTGATGAAAAACCTTTTATGGGACACAGTTACATAAAATATTATATGAAAATTTTAGCGAGCATTAATACTGGCGAACCGACTGGTCGCCAAAGGCGGCTAGTACTGAATAAAATTCACGATTTCTTTTTGTTGCACTTTAACATAATGTTGTTTATAAGCTGGGTTACTATATAAAATTTTATTTGTGCAGTGATGGAAAAAGCTTTCCAAAGTATTCTACAGAGTAAACTATTGGATCTAGAGCTACCAAATTTGACAAGTAATTATTTCTGTCGTCGTCACAGTAAAAAGTTGTTGTTTTTTTCAAAATTTTAATCGAATAATTTAAGTAGTTAACCAGTTCCGATTTGAAAAAATTATGAGACCTCTCTCTCTCTTTAATGATATATATTTTTTAAACTTTCATTTTCAATTTTTCTAGTTGGCAAAGGAAGTTTTGGAGCCTGACCGATTTTAAGACTGAAAAAACTCTGTAATTTCGACGAAAAGTTCACTATTACTGGAAGTTATCGTATATGTGGTAATATAATTAATTGTAATTGTGGTAATAATTGTATATTGATATTAAAACTATATTCTAAAGTTTATAGTATTTTGAGAAATACAGTTAGTAAGAATGCGCTTACAATTTCATTAAAGAATAAATATAAGTCAGGTTTTGCGAAATTGCGATAGTTAAAACTGAAAGAGAATTTTTTTAAAAAATGATAGTCTTTCTTGCGCGATATTAATTATTTAAAAGTAAGAAATCGCAAACAAACTGGAAGGTGATGCTGTCTCATTGAAACGATATACAAAAAGCAATTGATAATAAATTTAATTAAATATCTCAAAGAATACTGACAAACCAAACCTTAAATGTCATGGGTCAAGTGACTCGCTATCTACCAATGAAAAAACAAATATTTCTTGATAAGGTTTTTCGGATACACCACAAAACCCGATTACCAAAACAACATCATGTTCTCACATGATAAAAAACAATAGAATAATAATAATAATTCAATAATAGTAATGATAATACTACAATAATAATAATATTACATATAGTAATTTTATTTCCATGCAATTTTTCTCTTTTAATATAAATAAATTATCCCAAATAAATGTGGAAACATATTTTTAAACTATTTTTCTTTGTTTTATTTAGATATTTTGCATTTATATACAATGCGATGACACTGAAAAGAAAGCTCCAAAATCATTGTGTGAGTTCAAAAAGTCCAGGACTCAATAATGGATTAGACACACGAAAATTTCACAAAATAGGATGCAGTTAGCAATAGAATATAAGCAAAAAATCGCTATTATATAACTGCAACAGCAGAAGCCATTTAGAGAACTAACAGGGGATCAAAACTCCACAGATTCATCCCTCAATGACAACTTTGAGGGCACTTCAAGGACTACTGACTGATTTCTATCGCCTGAGCGAATCTGATTTTGTAACTTCCGTGAAAGATTATCGAAGTCCTAATAGAGCTATTACCATGATTCTTGAATTTTCTCGATCCTTTATTTATGACACCAGTTGTTCGCCAAGTCCGGAGTTCACTGATTCGACATCTATTTAGCATCAGAGCTATTATTAAAATTCTCTTACTTACCAGCAAGCTAACGGCGCAGGGGAATAATTACTCTTAATACAATAAAGAGCAATTAAATTACTCTTTTAAATTTCTTTATATATTTTCGTAAGCAAGAAAGAAAAGAAGATGTTGGAACTTTTACACTTTTATATAAAATTTTCACTGAATCCTTACACAATCTTTAATTAGATATAATTATTAGTTTAAAAAGTATTACAAGTTTTGGCGATTCGGGCTTCATATTCTGGCGAGAAAACGAATCCCCATTATACAATTACAACATAGACTATAACGTAATAGAGCTATTACCAAGATTCTTGAATTTTCTGGATCCTTTATTTATGACACCAGATGGTTACCAAGGCCAGAATTCACCTACTGGACATCTATTTAGCATCAGAGCT
>JAOUZG010036560.1:3737093-3767299 GCA_026289955.1 Argiope argentata
TAACTAAAACTCTCTTACCAGAAAACTGACTGTACAGGGAAACAATTGCTCTTAGTACAATAAAGAGTAATTAAAATACTCCTCTAAATTTCTTTATATATTTTCTTAAGCAAGAAAGTAAAGAAGATGTTGGAACTTTTACACTTTTAGATAAAATTTTCACACAGCCTTTACACAGTCTTTAATTAGATATAATTATTCGTTTAAAAAAAGAATTTCACATTTTGGCGATTCGATCTTCACATTCTGGCGAGAAAACGAAGCCCCATAACGCAATTACAAACGCCTCCTTCATTATTTTCATTTGCAACGTAAGCAGTTCTGACGTGGGCTCAAAGGAAAAACAATTAACTCAGTTACCGGGCCAGAAATTAACTTACGCCAAATTATTCGTACACTTAATTATTGCTTTCAGTTTCCAAAGAGGCGCACACCGCCTTAAAAGCACGTTCTGGAAGTTGCTGTTTTAAGATAAAAGGGGTTCGTTCGGCGCGGGCATTAGAGGTGATTACTTGGGAAATATGATTTATTAAGCTTTTAGTGTTGGTTAGCCGAAGAAAATTAATTTAGTTCGTTGAATATTTACAGAAGGAATGGACATTTCAGCTACCTCAAAAGTTCTTATTTTGGCAGCATCGGTACTATCAAAAGTTGCTCGTGTAGGGTTGTCCAAAATTAAAATATCCTATTTCAAATTCTACTGGTAGATTATCTAAAAATCATGAATAATATGGAGGACTTCATGAAGAGACAGGAATTTATTTTAGAGGTTAAAAAAATAGCTAACCCAAGTTGTCATTATAGAGCTTTTTATCAAGAAATGAAGTATTAAGACTTACGTTAATCCTTTAAATGAACATTAAATATTTTTACGATGCATATGAATTGGAAACACTATTACAATTTTTATCACATTAGATCAGGGGTTCCCTAAAGGTGGATTGCGACCCCCATGGAGGTCGCGGGATGTATCCAAGTCTTCAGATTTGGAAGAAAAGTTTAAAGAAAATTAATTTATTGCTATCGTTTTCATTAAAAAAAGAGCACACATAAAGCTTTTAATACACCTACAAGTTGGTTTTTGTGTTCTGTTAGTTAACGGGATACATGAACTTGTTTGGAATTAACTAATTTTTTAATGTCTGAAATGAGCTTTGTAACACACAAAACAATATCATTTTCAAGTGTGAAGCGATTTCTTGATTTTTTAAAAAATTTATCCTTATGGAGAATCTTTTTTCACAGTTTTAATATGTATAAAATGGCATCAGAGTTTTTAATGCTGTTGTGGACAGTTCTGGGTATTCCTTTTTAATATATATCCAAAATTTGCCGAAATAATGTATGTTAAAAGTTACTTTAGCTGACTGATCATTTGAAATCTCTATCAGTTCATCACGATGACGGACACTTAGCTCAGCTTTTGTTACGGCTTGCTCACTGAACGGATTGACTATCCACACAATCCCACTCATAACCTTAACTGGAATGTAATCTGTAAACTGTCAAAGTTTCGAGATGAGATGATACTAGTAAAGAGAAAGATGAAGTGTCAAGGGATGTGGCGCCAATACCCGACACATACTCTACGAACTCTTGAGTACGTATAAAATTTTCAAAATCACTGTCTAAACTTTAGACAGAGTTAAAACTTTGGGGGGAGGCACCGAAATACTTAGTCTTAAAAAGGGGTCGCAATGCCTTAAAGTTTGAGAACCCCTGCATTAGTTAATCCCTCACTCTAAGCGATTTCTAAATAGTTTCACTATTATTACAATTTTTACAATAATTGCCATGCTATTGGGAAATGACGGCTTATGACTCGCGCTTCTGTAAAAAGCCGCATTAACAAACGCTTTAAACAACGATCAATATGAGGTTTCGCACCATCCTGTATGAAAATTATGTCTTGAAGGTATTCACGCAGTAGATTTTCATAGTGATTTCTTTGCAAATTGTCGATTTAGGCAAGGGAAAGGTATCTTTTAAAGAATGCTGTAAGCATTAAGGATTTTGATCCCATCTCTCAGAGGGTGTGTGTGTGTGCAGAAGTTATTAGTTTTCTAACGCATGTGTAGAATTAATTAAATAAAGAAAAGGGAATTGGATAAAGAAATAAGAGAGCATTTTAGAATGAAATTAATATCATGTAAAATAAGATAAAAAATTAGAAATTAATTAAAATTAGATTTTAAAATATTATGGCATGTATATCATTTCAGATGTTTTAATTAAGTTAAAATACTAAGTGTATGTTAACTTTCATATATGTCATCTATTTGATGCTTGCAAAATATTTTGAGATGGCTGGTTGAAAATTTTAGTTTTATAACAAAAGAAAGCGAAACAAATAAAGTTTTAAAAAATAGTGAGTTATAAGGTATAATTATTTGTGCTTAAATTTTATATTATATATATATATATATATATATATATATATACAGAAAAACACATTTAAATGATTTGTTGAGAGCATAAAGCAGAGTCGTGGCCGAAATCAGGCAGAAGGCAGGTTGAATTGTTAAGTTCTTTTTATTCCATCAGGGAAGCAGGAGTTATTTACAAGCGAAGGCGACGTGCACTACACAGAACGACACAACACGGAATTGACGAAAAAGCTAAGAGTACAAAAAGGAAAACTTCGATAGGGAAAATATTTTTTATATAGCTTATAAAATCAGATTTCAATAGGGATTTCCACTGCACACGCCTGAAAGGCATGGGAAACACAGGGATCTTTTTAAAGGTATTTTGTTTTGGTCAGCAGTTTTCATTTCTCCCACGGAGTGTGAGAAAGTAACCGGCGTTTAGCTGTTTCAGCAATTTTACACAGCTTCTCTTGAATTAATTAACTAGAGCGAGTGGAATGGATCATGAAATAAGAGAATATTTTAGAATGATATTACTATGGGCTTAATTAAGATATGGCTTTGGAAATTAATTAGGATTAAAATGAAGAGTTTACATTTTGTTATATATATATATATGTTTTTATTTATAATTCATTTCTATAAGTATCGAGATATTTCTAAATGAATCCCACATATATGATATGAATATATAATTAAATAAATCGCTTATCTGATAATTTTCTAGAAGTATTAAAATAAGTCACTATTGCCAAGAACACGCAAATATACAAAATTTCAAAACTTTAGTGCAACAAAAAGTGATCGAAAGTTCAACAACTATATTCCACGAAAGTGAGTACAAATAAAAGACACATATATTAAGATCTTTGATTTGAATTCTGAATTCTACTGCTCGAAAAAGAAGAAAAGTAACTTCACTTTTATATTTTATATAAGCGTGGAAAAGCTCCGGAACATATTGACCAGATAAAACGGATTTAGAAAATAAAGTTTCGGAAAAAAATATAAGAATATTTCTTGACATAATAAAATAATCTAATAATGAAGAAATATCTAATTTTTAATTTTTATAATGCATAATTTCTGGCAATAGAATAGTACACAAAAAAAGAACGATATTCAAAAATATTCTAAAAGAAAGTTAATAATCTAAAAATATGAATATGAATAAAGATGAATAAAGATGTAAAAAAAATTATAAAAATTCGTTGAGAGTTACATTTACTTCATAAAATCTGTCTTCAGTTATGTAATTTACTTATTTACAGCGAAATTTTAATTTTTTAAATTATTTTTCTAATGGATTGTAAAAAGGGTTTTAATTATATATATAATCCTTTGTTAGTTTATTAAAATAAATGAATTATAATTAGATATTTTATTCTTTATATTAACTAATCTTTTTTTCTTATTCGGTATGATTGGCGCATTATTTGTTAAAGGTTGAAATAATGTCACGAGATAATAAAAATTAATCAACAATTTATTCTTGAAAGAAATATCTGTTCTACTAAAATTCAAATAAAATATATTAAGCGTAAAAAGATCAAGCTATTTGAGTTCATAACTTTCGTTTTAATATGATTAAAAAAACAGCTTTAAAAATTCTTTTGGCATAGTTTGGTAATTAATTTCATTGAAAAACTTAAAAGAAAAACTCATTTCTCTGAGGAAATTAATCAAACCATAATAAAAAAAAACAATTAATTTAGTTATCTGCTTTGCTTGCAGACGATAATGACAAAACAATATTTCGTAGCAACAAGTTAAAGAAAAAGTTTTTTTATTGTTATTTCTGGAAGGAAAAAAAAACTAGACAATTTGTTTTTTTTATATATTTTTATATCGCATAAAAATGACTTTTATAATATCCATTAAAAAAATTTGAACTGAATATCTTCTGTAAGCGATATCAAATATTTTCGAGAAACGTCATAAAATACTTTTTCCAGAAGACAATTGTCATTGGCTTTATAAATGTTATAAATATTTTGCAAAATATTATCTACAACATTTGATAATGAATAATTAAAACATAAACCATAAAAATAAAAATAGAAATTAAAAATAGAATTTGCTAAAGGACTGAAAAATAAAATAAATATAAGAGCCAGTATTCCAAAAGAAATAGAGACATAACTCACTTAACATTCACAGCTCATAACGAATGATTCGCATAACAAGATAAATAAAATGTGAAAGAAAGGATTGTATTAAAGAGCGATGTTTCGCAGATCTGGACACGAGGAGACACTGTGACGTCGCTTACAGAGTTGGTTCATTTCTTGAATTTAAGTCTGTGTTAAGCGCTTGTTTGAAGATAGTCCTTTGTCATGGTGAGTAGAACTTTTGTCGGGATAGAATTATGGAATTCCAAAAGGTCTGAGCAGTGCCTGGGAAACTTTAACCCCTTCGCATACAATGACTTATCTAACAAGTTCAACAAATTTCTTAATTTTTGTTTTAAGTCTGCATTGAGAAACAGAATTACATATTTAGAGATGCAAAAATCATTTAGAAACGCTTTAAAATCTCAAATGTTCCTTATATTATTATAAGAATCAAATTAACAATAAATGCCCAAATAGGATGTGTTATCTAATTAGGAAGTTGAATAAAATCGTTGGTCAAGGAATTAATCGATGGTCTGGCCAAGACAATGGGGGCAGAGATGTACGATAACGATATCCATGATCTGGTGGAAGAACATAACTAGAATTATTGAAGATCTAAAGCTACATTTTATGTCGCAGTAAAAAGTCGATGATTAGATTTTGCCGGAAAAGGAGTAAATAATAGTCTCAGCGGAGCGATAATCTTCCAGAGAAATAGGAGAGATGCTGAAAACAGGAGAAATTATTGTATCGTATGCGGAGAAACATCATTCTAATCAGACAATATCTAAGCGCTATAAATTCATTTAACGACAACGCTGTGTCATATTTTTGGCAAATTTTGAAGAGATCTATAAATGCTTTAAAACTCCATTAATTAACATTTTGTCGAAAAAAGCTTCAATAATAGTTAAAGTAAGTCATAGCGCCGTGTAGTAATTATTTATGTTGTGTTTATATGTATATATACGCAATGATGCTTTAAAATATAATTTAAGTTAATTGGTTAAATAATTTTTAGTTGAATACAGCACATATTAACTTCATTCTAAAAATTCTCTTATTTCCTTATTCATTTCCACCTTTTCTATTTAATTAATGCAACAGACTATTCTGTTAAATTGCTTTCGTTAACGATTCCCACTCTCCGGGTGAAGTGTAAAAAAATTCTTGACTTCAGCAAATTCTTCTAAAGAATCCCTGTGATTCCCTTGCCTGTTGTCGACATGCTTAGGAAATCCCTATTAAAATCCCACAGTATATATTCACAGGGATAAAATTTTCATTAGCTTTCCCTTATTTCGTTTTGTGTCGTTCTGCTTTGTGCTCATTGCTTCTGCTTTTAAATAATGCCTGCTTCCCACGATAGAAATAAAATGAAGTTAACATTTCAAAATGTCTTTTCTATCTTGTGCATGTGTGTGTATGTGTGTGTGTGTGTGAAGCACATGATTTTTATTTGAAGGCGAAGGCAGTTTCAAAGAAGAGGAGAGGCTTCCGAACTTTTAAGTTCACTTTATTGCATACTGGGTGTCACGCGTTATGTAAAAACGGAAGCGACAAGCACAACATAAAACGAAATGAGGAAAAGTTAATAAAAAATTTACCCAAGTGAATATATACTGTGAGATTTTAATAGGGATTTTTAATAAGCGTCAATTACGAGTATGGGAATCATAAGGATCTGTAAAGGAATGGCCAGTATTGTATCCCTTCACTCGGAGTAAGGGAACCTATCAGCTTTTAGACGATTCGGTATTTTTGCAAAGCTTCTGTTGAATGAATTAAATAGAAAGAGTGGAATGGGATCAGGAAATAAGAGAATATTTTAGAAAGAAATTACTATGGGCTAAATTAAGATGAAAATTCGAAAATTAAATATGATATAATTTAAATTTTAAAATATCATCACACACACACATACACGCACACACACACACCATAAATAATTAAAAATAGTTGTAAGAAATAAATGGTTTCAAATAATGATAAAAATGTTGTGTTGTCATAAGTGTATTTTTCTATATATGTGCGCCTTCTGGAAGGTAACCTAGAAATAATATCACATTGTAACCAATAAAGACGTATGTATGTATTTTAAAAGGTGATTAGAAAAATGCAGTGTTTTAAGAAGTGTGTTTGTACGTTGCGCGATTTAGTTTAAATTTTGATACGCATATACAATTTCAAGTGAAGAAAGATATGGGTATTCGATTCATTCAACTCTTTAAGCTTTTGAATTATTACATATATTATGATATATAAGCATAATTCCAATTTCTATGTACTCTGAACATCGTATTCCATCAAGATCAAGGTGACGAATCTTTTTTGTTATTACGATATCATTTCTTTGACTTTGGTGTGGAATAAACTAATGCAAAAACGCAGAATCGAGACCTGAGCAAACAATCGCTTTTTGTGGGTTATATACCTAAGACCTGTGTCCTTCCTCTGATCTGTTACAAATGTTTGTAAAGAGATTTGCAATTCAGAAGTCGTCCTCTTTCTCTGAGAACAATTCAAAATTGCTAGTTCTGTCCCTAAATAGCTCTTGCATACCTTCAGAGGAATTCCGGATTTAAGAAAAGAAAAAAAATAGTCTAGTTAAAAGAATGCATTAATAATATTTTATTTTGCATGAATTCCAATTTACCAGGGATTTTAAAGATAAAATATTTATAATAAAGATGATACTAAAAAATATGTAATTGATATTTTATCATATCAAATTATATAATGAAAAAATATATATTTAAAAATAAGTACTCTGAATTAATACATACTGTACTTCTACTAAAGACGCTTGATAATTTGAATGATAATGTAAACTCTACCTCCCCCCTCAAAAAAAAAAAAGATCTCCATTATCTAAAGAGGAAAATTAAGAAGGCACTACAGTTGAATTAATTTAATAACCTTATCTTCGATTAAGGAAATCTGCGCTTATCAGCCTTTCAAAGCGGTCGTAAATACTTATCTAACAAATTAGGTCGTAAATACTCTCCTTTCCTTTTTTTCAAATAGTAATTTCATAGAAGAAATATCATTTTCTACTGAAACTGATGCAATCTTTAATGCTGTTCAATAGCATGGGATGCATCTTCTCAAACATTTATGGTTCCCGCCTTTGCAAAATCGTGGTCATATTAAGGAAATTTGGCCATCAGAGGCTGCAGAATCCCCAAGCTGTAATTTTTTCAAAATTTAATTATTTTTTTTGTTTAAAATAATGTCTTTTGAAGAGATAATTGTAAGTTTTTTAGCAATACTTGTATTTTAATTATTTTTATATTTTAATTATTTTAATGTCGAAATAAATAAAATGTTTTCTTTAAGCTAATGAAGTTTTTTTATCGTTATTATTTAGTTGAAAGTAATTTCAGAAAAAAAGGATTTATTTCAACTAAATACCGATGAGAGCTAATGTAGGAAAGACAGGAAAATAGTTGATATACTTTTTTATATCATGTCACCTTCAAAAATAAACACAGAATTTTTTTTTCCTTCGAAATTTAAAGACAACAGATCGAACTGATAACTAAAACTGTTTTTCATTCCAGAATATTTTTCCCTGAAAAATCAATTTAAACCAGTTTTAAACAATCATGTGACTATCAGATTACGAATGAGTTGGTATTTAGAAAATGATGGGTCTCCTCTGCCCAAAGGCATTCGAACTCCAAAACTTTTTTTACCAGAAGATTACCAAAAATTGAATCTTTTTTAAAAATTTATATTATATTTATAATTTTTGATATCCCCCTTCTTGTTATTTCGCGTTCATTCCTATTTTCTTTTCTAAGTTTCTCCGGAGATAATTTCTTACGATCCCACCTTTTATTAGTCAAATAGGAGAATCGGGTTCAGGCACCAAATCGTAACTTTTTGCTGTGTGACAAACTTCTTTAGCCTTTTTAATAATAAAAAAAAACGAAAAATTAATGCCATAAAAGCGATAAATCACGATATTTCTACCCGGGCATTTTGAGCCCCTGTAAGGAAGTCGCCACTTTGTCTCCTGCTGGAAGAGACACATGATCGAACAATGATACTCCTATCCAGCGGTGAGGGTATTCACCCTTTGCTGCCCATTGTGTTTCTCCCGTTCTTAGAATTTGAGAAAGACAGATAAGGGATCACACATGTTTTCGGCTCATTAAAGCAGTAAACCGTGTCGAAATACCAGACGGGACTATTTTGTCTATGGACCACCCCAGCTGGGAAGGGTTCCGATAACGAACAGCAGATGCTGTTTACGACCCATTGAAGAAATTAGTGTTTCCTTGAACCCTTTGAAGAAAGAATGCAGATGCGAACAGCGGGTAGTGTGAAGGTTCTGATAAGGGGTGGATGTCTCAGAAACCTTCCCACGACATGATGGCGCGTCAGTGGGAGTAGAATGATTGGACAATCGGCATCTCCAGCGCGCCAATATCAGCCTGAGAGGTGGAGCTTCGCGACCGTTAAAAAGGGATTCGAGAAGCCAAGAGAAGAAGAGGAGAGGAGACAAGCTGATCCGGAGGACGAAACGAGCTGTGAGGAGTGCTGAAGTTGAAGAGATACCACGTGATCGAGTTTGTTGGGAAGATCTACCGGAAGTAATCCGTAGATCTCTGGAGCTACAGGCAGTAGCCGAATACGCAGACAGCTTGTGAATCCCCGGCATAGTTGTCGAACGGACAATCCGTTGTAAATATTTCCTGTATCTAACCAGATGACGTGTTTTTTTGTATAAAGCTGTAAATAAACCCTTTGTGTATAACTCGCTACCATTTTATTATGCCACCCAAGGTCAAGTCTTTACACCCCCTACACCGTTTGTACTCCGTATCGTACTAAACTAAAATAACATTATGTTTTAAACATCCATAATAATAGAATAAATAATATAATATAATTTAAATATTAATTATTCATCATCATATTTTAAATATTATCGATGACACATTTTTTCCCAAAAAATTAAATAATTTTCAGTATTAAAGGAAATTTTAACTACAGTAAGTGTTTGAAATCACAAAAAATTAAGGAAATATTTTTTAAAAACTTAAATTTTTTTCAAAAATTCTGTATTAAGAAAATTCAGCTTGTGATAAAACTATCGATCTATGGCAACTGATAAGAAAATAAATCCAAATCGGATTTATGGATTATATTTGTCTTCCAATAAAAATGGTGGCCAGAAATACCATAATCCAATGAGCATGACATAAATTCTAGAATTCCAGGGCTTAGAACTGAAATAGTTTATCGATTTTACATTACTTGTTTATAATTTTTATTAATTTCATTCGTAATGGTATTGATCCAATGTGTCTCGTTTTAAATTCAAAAAATACGTATTCTTATTTCTGTATTTTATTTTTAATCATTCTGTATCCTTTTAAGTAATTAATTTCCATTGTTTTAAATATTTTATTACTTTAGAACAACATTTCCTTCGAATAGTTCATGAATGTGTATATTTTTCAAAAATCACATTAACATTTGAAAGTAAGAAATTTAATTTTTAAGTTTCAGAAAAAAAAAATTTGTGTAATAATTTTATTTCAATGAGAGCAAAGCGATATCGTTTAAATTTTTTTTAAATAATAGATATTAAAATTAAAAATTATTTGTAGGAAGAAAAAAGAAATTAAGAGTGATACCGTTTTTTAAAAATCAATTTCAATAAACAATACCTTATTTAATGATTTATCACGTTCTTGTAAAATTTGGATCTTAATGTAGCTTTTTAATAATCAAGGTGTTCTATTTCTGGCATTTCACTAAATTATTCATGATCTTTTCATTAATTTATTTTATTATTTATTACTTCTATTATTAGCTGAAATCTTATACTGAATGCTTTTTGTTTCAAATATTTAAATTATAATACGTTAATTATAATTTCATACTGAAAAATATGGTTAAATTGTAATTTCATTTCAGTTTTATAAATGATTTAATATATCATCATCATACCTCTTACCATACTTTTCAGTAGCCAATTTCATTTACTCCGGTTGGACATATATCATTGAGATTAAATTTTATGTGATTTTTAAAAAAGTGTGTAAAAGAATGTATGTTTTACATAAAGTTTTATTTTTATGTGCTTTATTACTGCTTCCTTGCAAATTATTAAAACAAATTTCAACATGATTAATTTTTCACATGATTATACGGTCACATAACATTAAAAAAATTTAGTAAATTATGAATAATTTAACTGCAAATCGTCTTAAGCTTTCGGATGCATTAAAATTGGACGTTTCATGACCTGCAGATGAATTGAACACACTGAACAATTTTCTTTTGATAGTATTTTAAATTTGTGAATAAATTACAAATTTGAGAGGGAAATAAAAAAATACACTCTTTTTTTCCAATCAACTCTGAAACTGTCTTATTTTACGAATTTAATACCATTTGGTATATTCTTCCATACTTTGAACAATAAGAAAAATGATAAAACAGAAATAATCATAAAGTACTTTAAAATGATATTCCAAAAATATATTTTACGATTCTTTTACACTGTATTATGAATGATTATGCTCACTTTCTAGATGAAAGTTTCAAAATTCGAAGAAATATTCGACAAAAGAAGAAACGGATGATATAAATTTTCACAACTCACTTTGAAACTACAGGCTTAGAAATTGACCTTTTCTTATATTACATTTCCAGAATTCTAATATTTTATCTTTTCGGTTTATTTCGTTTTATTTATTTTTGTTTTTCGAATAGCAAACGATACTGAAAAAAAGTCCAAGTATTGTTTTTACTGTTCCCGCTTCTTTTATGTGTTTTTCTCTATTTACTATAAAATTGTTTTGTCACGGGAACAAGAAAAAAAAAAGGTTTCTGAATAGACCAGCTATAAACATATTACATGAGAATTCGTGATATTTTTTCCAGGAAGTGGACAGGAGATCGAATAAAAAAGCTATATAATTCGAATTTTTTTTGAAATAAATAAATTTAATGAAATGACCGTATCGAATTCACAAATATGTTGGAATTTGGTGAATCCAGTGACTTTAAAACATGCAGAAGAAAGGCTTTTTTTCTCCCCAAGAGGCGTTCTTTTATTCCAACATGTCATATATTTTTTATCCCCCTTTTTATTCTTTTTTTTTTCTTCGTTCTTTTTGAAATCGTTTGAAATGGAAATTATCCTGTCATCTGATATAGTTTGAAATGGAATAATTCTGAATTCTGTTCCTTTTTCGCTAGTCATATTTCAGAAGAATACTTTTCATATTTGGAAGTAGTTTTTTCTTTCTATCTTTTTTTATTATTATTTCAGAACAACACGAAGTATCCTCTAAAGGGAAAAAATATGGTTTTTGAAAAAAAAAAGCTATAAATAAAATATTTGAAAAATATGCTTTATAACACCATCATTTCAATATATGATGTTCTCATTTTATACGAGAAAAATATTTTCAAAATAAGATCTGTCATCGTTCTTCGTGATCGAAAATATTTTGGGACGGTATTTCGAACAGAGACTGCCAGACATTGATGGGTATTTGATTGCATCAATATTTACGAATAATAAGCCGAAGCCACATTTGAATATCGCATATATTCATATTTTATAAACAACTAGCTGTGGAAAAATAGGATCTTCCGGAAGAAATATATATATATTTAAATGATTTTAAACTATTGTTCTTTTTTTCTTTTCACAATTTAAAAACATGTAAGACATATAATATTCGGAACAAAAAAAAAGGATCGAATAGTTCATAAATATATTTGGGCTACTTGCATATGTGCATGTATAAAAAGTTTAGGAAAATCAACATGAAAAATACATGGAAGTGGAATTTGATTGAATAATTAATGAATCAAGCGGCTTTTGAATTAGAAGTCTCTTGCGGTTTTTGGAAATTTTGTTTAAATTTTGACACGAATAAACCTTTAATAATAAACCTTTGTATGACACCATAAGTTAGATTTTTCACCAGATTTTAATATACTATGCTCAACTGAACATGTAAATTTTTAAATGATTTTACTTTATTGCAATTACAGAAAGCAAACATGATGGACATTTACTTAATTTGATAATAATTGCTAATAAATACATTTAATTTGGAAAGTATGGAGACAGATTTATTACTTGTTACCACAAATCTAATTGCTTTCTATTATTCACCTTTCTCACTATTTAATGGATTTTTTTTTGTATGTGCATGTATGCCAAACTGTACAGATATATACCAGCCACCTTAAGATATATATGGTTAGTTAAGACTAAGGCTCACTAAAATTTTTATTTCCTTATTTTATGTAATATAATCTCTTAAAAATTTATTCATAAAACTATTTTTATTCTTCCGATTTTTATTATCACGTTGTTGTTGCTTATTCTTCTTGGAATGAATACCAATTCAAACCAAGTCAAAGAGATCGAATCGCATGATAAGATGGCTATGGACTTCCCCTCATTCGCCAGCTGCCTCACAGAGGCACCAATACATTGAAAGATATGAGGGGGAGAAGCTTCAGTCCAGCAGTTCAGTCTTTTGGCCTCTGATGAAGATAAGACTTTTTATATGGCCAGACCTTAGCCTAGACAAGAGCGTTTGAGCTGGATAGCCTGGCTGGTAGAGCGTTGGACTCGTATTCCTTAAGTTGCTAGTTCGAACCTCAGCCACCGAATATTCCCCGAGTGATTGGTGACTGGTGCTCGATAAATATATAGTGATCACAAAGTCCTCCATATCTATAGTAATACCACTGGGGGTATTGGGTTAGAGGTTACCGCTCTCTGTTCCATAACTAAATTACGATCTGTGGATGAATGAATGAAAATGCATGAATGAAGTCCGCCGCATAAAAAAGGTTGTGACGTGTATGTAGTCCACTCGTACTCTTTGCTCTAGTTGGTGCTACTGAAGAACGAGAGGCGCTCAATCGATTTAAATCGCTGACAGGCCTGTCAGAGATCTTGAAAAGTGCCATAAGTAACATCAACAACAGAGCGTTTGGACACTGCTTGAACTGGTGCACGCTAGAGACAAACCTGGACACCTACTATCATACCAGTCATGATCTGGTTGAATCCTCTATTTCGTTTTAATTCTTAACTTAAACAAGATGTGGATCTATGCGACCTAGTCTAGAATAGGGGTGGGTTGGAAGTTAGGCTTCCTTACTTGGCCATAGCATCTGCAATTTCATTTTCGTGGAAGCTCACATGAGAAGGAATTCACGGCATGCTCAATTTTGAGAATGTAATTAATTTGGAGATCATGGCTTGGACTAACTCGTCAAGACTGTGTGGCCAGCCCTCTAAATATCATATTAAGTTTTTTTCTCTGAAGATACAATCAGTCTCCAAGGAGAGGTCCAAAGCTCTGTTGATATCAAGAAGTTCAGACCGAAAAACTGAACTGTAGTCTGGGTTTTTGAAACAATGCCTCGATTATCTCAACTTGATTTTTAAAATATGCCACTTCCAGCTTTTCCAGACTCCATTTTGCTTCCATCAGTGTACTTTCAAGTCGTAACAATTCTGGATGTTCACTTTCTGTGAGATTAGTTCTCTAGTCTTCGTTAAAAACAATATTATCAAACAAAGCAGTTGGTGACATTTTAGTAAAAGGAATACATGGCTCAATATCCAAATTTGCCAAACCCTGTCTCCATATCAAACCATATAAATAATAGAAACATAAGCCATTCTACTCATTATAACATGTATCTCTCTAATCTTCTCTGTGTTCCTGTAAAATTTAAACTTTAAATTGTATTAAATGACTTGTAAACGAAAACACAAAACGAAATTCGAATTCTTGTTTATTCCAAAACCGCAAATCGCAACAAGAACGGTTTACAAAACTTGTTCTGAAATACAGCGTTGAGTTGTTCTTCTTATGTATAAAGAGTTGAGTTGTTACAAAGTGTAACAACTCAAGTCTAATGTGAATATCTCATGCATAAGCAATAACTGTTTAAAGTCACAACTGAATTACCTTTTACAAAATGGTCATGATTAATCATGTTGTCCAAATATCTATTTCAATGCTTTATGTCTACGATTTGAAATCATATGAGTCCAAACATTTAACTTCGGTCAAAAATAAAATAAATAGTTTTTGTTTAAAACATGTAAACTACAAATAAATTTCAGAATGTCACCAAGAAGTATTTTTTTATTATTATTTACTTTAATATTTAAAATAATTCCATTAAAAAGCAGAAATCTAAAAAGAATAAATAAATGCTTAATTTATTGCAAAAAAGTGACTGCATAGAAACAAATATCTTTTAAAGGTTTTTTTCAATACTTTAAAATGTTTTTCGCTTTATTTTTACTCAATTATAATTTAAAGTGATTTTCCCAAATTCTATGCTTTTCATCACAAACAACTCTTTTTAATTTTAGAAAATTAGATTTTTTTTTGCTGCATTTTTCCTTATGCCAACAAAGTTTTCTTTAATGAACATATTTTAATTTTAAATGGAGTTTTTTAAAACGGATGTCGGTTTCTTATTCCATTCATTAAATTCCTGACTTTTTAGAATCTATATTTTTCAGAAAGAAAATGTAATGCTTGAATAATTTTCAAAGTCAATAATTTAATTAAATAAGCCGGTTTTCAAACAATTTTTTTCTACAAATTCAATTTCCAATTATTTATAAATAAAATAATTCAGATTTTAGAAAAATCACATTTCTTTTTCAAAAATTTCTAAATGCTCGTTTTTATTCGCAAGCAAAATGCAAAAATATGTTTCTTATTAAAATTCTTGAGGTCAGATCAGAAATATAAATTCTTTAAGTGCCGTTAGAAATAATTTTATGTACATTGGAATTTTAATCATATTGCTCCATAAATTTTAATTTTTAATGAATGTATAGGATTTTTCTGACCGGTATTTCAAAGCAACTTATTTTCTTATCAAATTGGAAGTGCTTTGTTTAAAATATTTGACCATGCAGGCTTTTTCGAGTCTTGTCAGAATGATGAACTGCACACCGACATTTAAGCTAAGAATCACCATAGTTGTCCCATTGAGGGGGAGGGTGCGAACGGTACTATCCTATAAGGCTAAGAAGATTTGTTTAAAAATGTACAAAAGCGAAATGTTATCGTCTTTTTATTTAAAAATAAATCCACCTATTTGCATATTTAAATCATTACTACAAATCAGTAATTCAGCTTTATTATCCAATTAATACTCAAATTTGAAAAAAAAAACATATTTGCATTTATTATTTATGTGTTCTGAACAGATAATAGGCCTATGTCTCCAGATCTTGGCAACGAATTTGGCGATTCTGGTGACAAAAATGTAGGTTCTGGGAATTGTAAGAATTTTGATTGCATCTGAATCAGGAAGCGAGATCTGGAGTTGTATGTACATTTGACATTATTTTTACTTTCTCTTGATTTGCAGTTGCCTGATCACGGATGAATACGCTTCGTCAGAATAGAAAACGTTATTATTTCTTTAAAAAAAACATGGATATTATTTTTACGAATTTGAGGTTTGATAAATTCTTACTCATTTACTTATAAACTAAGAGAAAAAGCCATTCCCAGTTGTTGCAAATACGATTTCGTAATGTGTTGCAATGTTGCAAATATGATGATTTAATGAAATATTTTATGGTACTTACGTATTATACCGTCTTCGCCAACGATTTAGTCACTCATTGGCGACGTATTTAAATTTGGCGATAAAGATCAACGGATTACACCATTGCCGGATTGCCATAATTGGCGGTTTAGCAACTCATTGGCGACGACTTCAAATTTGGCGATAAAGTTGGACGGTATAATACGCAAGTACCGATTTCATTGTGTAGCTTCTTCTTCCAGAATTTTAGTAACTCAAATATTTCAATATTTATTTAAAAATTATCTATTTGAATACATATTTCTGATTTTCATAATGAATTCAAGGTTATGTGCTAAAATTTATCTTGGAGGTTTCACGAGTTTTTCCTTCAAAATTCTACAAAAATAATTAATTGAATGCTGTTTAAAAACGTAAGCTACACACTTACTCATTGTGTGTGTGTGTGCGTGTGTGCGTGTGCGTGCGTGCGTGTGTGTGTGTGAAGGGGGACATCGTTATTAGACGCACCGCCCCATACTCTAAGATATATACGTGTCAAATCTGTTAGCTGTAGATCAATCTATCTGATCTACAGCTAACAGATAGCTATCTTCAAAACACACACACTACATTTTTATTATCTTTATAAATAAAATTCTTATGTGGAAGTAAAATTAGGCCACATTTATTAATTATCATTAGGCAAATTGATGAAAAAGAAATTAGTTTAAGTCGTGCAATTCTAAATCGAAAAGAGAAGTGCAAATAAAATAAGCTGTAGCACTGGATGCATATATTTATTCATCAACGATAAATCCTTTAAAAACGTTTAAATCATAAATGATAACTTAGTTTTTGTTCAACTAGTATGAATCATATTTTAAATGAATAATAATAAGTGAATTCCTGTTTTACTTTCTTTCAACTTTTTCAGTTTCCAAAGTGGATATTTTTTTTAAAAGATAGCACTATTATACGGCATATTTGAGAATTAAAAAACAAACAGAAAAAGATTAAAATGAAATCAGCTATGCATATTTCAATGTATCATGTCAGAACATCATTTCTTGAACGGCCAAGCACCACGTGCTCATGCAAGTTATAAAATTATATTTAATTATACTATATTTTAAAAATTTAAATTATTAAATTATATTTTTATTCATTTTAATTGTTTCATTCAATTAGTCATTTTAGTATTGCAAAGGATCCAAAAAAATCTTTGTTTCGCATTTATGGTTTTTAAAAAAATATTGCACTTAATATTTATTTCATTTCACCACGCGCTCAAAATGATATTTTTCTAGGTTTTATTTGCTGTAGTCATTAACTTTTTAAAAAATTAGAACTTTTGTAGATGTAATGGCAACACGTTATTAAAAGCAGATTTTTTGAAATGCTCGTGCGAATAATAAAATTTTTATTTTTCACCTACAGATTCTTGCTGACGCCAAAAACCTCATGCCCAAAACAACGTCATGTTCTGACATGATAAAAAGAATGTATCATAATAAATAAATAATAATATTAATTATTTCTTTCATTACTTTTTTTCTTCATTTTCTGCTGTTTTTAAATATTAGTTATTGGAATAAGCATTAATAAATTGCATATTTAAGAAATGCTATTATAAAAAAATAAATAATGATAGTTCAATAACTTAATATACATCAGATCCATTTACCATCGAGACTTTCTTTAAAAAACTTTTAATCACAAAAAGTACTGTTAACAAAATTTTTGTTCAAGTAAAGTGAATCCTAATTTAAATAAAAAAAATAATAAATCAATTTTAGGTTCAGCTTTTTAAACTTTTTATTGGATATTTAAAATAAGAATAGAACTAATATAAGGCATATTTAAGAAATTCAAAGGAAAAAACATGAATTATAGTAAATAAATAATATTAATTTAGCTATTTTTATTTTTCACTGGCTCCGAATATTAGTTAATTGGAACAAGAACTAATAAAATGCTTGTTTAAGAAATTCAAACATAAATTTAAAAATTGAATATATAAGATAATCCATAAAACTTAAATAGGATCATGAAATCATATTTATTGTAAGTTACAACAATTCATATCTTTTAATCAATAATAAAGCTGCCTAAAAGAAACGAGAATTCATAAATGCAATTTCATAAGAACGTCTGAAAAGAATAGGAAAATATTTTTTTTAATTAAAAAAAGTTCAAAATCGTTATTTTTATTTTGTTTAATATCTTTATGCAATATTTAACTTTTGAATATTATGCTTCTGTTTAATTGGCATTAGGATTTTCATCTATATTCAGCAAATAAATGGAGTTGGAACAGCTTGCACTTTAATCTACAGAATGATCTTCCAAAACAAAATAATTGCATCAGAATAAATAAAAACTAAAAAGCAGATGATTAAAAAAAAAAAACGTTGCTAGGAACGATAATTGCTTTAGAATTTTTCTTTTCGCATTCGAATTCATACTCGGAATTTATTCTTCTAAAAAATACATTACAATAACTCTTTCGTTTCAAATGAAGTCGGAAAAAATAATGGTCGGTTTTCAAAGCCTCATCCCAAACAGTTATGATAGAAAAAAAAAGTATTCGATAAAAACAACTAAGCAATTTCAAACAGCTGTTATCGGTACAATGCATGCAGTTTAAACGTATAATGCAGCCCCAGCTTTTTTTTTTTCAACCTCATCACTGTACTGTGAAGCCTTTTTTTCCCGCCATCTTTTGCTTATTCTTTTAAATAAATGCCAGCAACTGGAAGATTTCTTTCTTGTTTAGTATAATACACGCGGTTCTTAGCCCACATTAATGTTCTCCTTTTGGAGGAGGAAAATCCCAAACGATTTATTTTATTTTAGCGCCATTTTTTTCTTCTTCTTCCTTTCTTTCAGTTTTTTAAAGTAAAGATTTTTATCTTTTTACCGACACAGGCATCGTTATTATCTATAAATGCATAAAGACATGCTTTAATTATATAGGGGAAAATGTTTTTTTTTCTTTAAGTACTGCATTTCCTGAAAGTTACTTTTTATATTATCGAATATTTTCTAACCGCTTTTACTTAATACAAACGAAAAATTTAATCAACTTAAAAGTTTCGGTTTGAGAGATGGATATTTACAATGTTCGGTAACTTAAAGAGTAAAACGAATAATAAAATACAACATTTTTTTAAAAAATTTTACTAAAAAATTTATACACATTTTTTAAAGTAATTATCTTTGCTATAATTAGCCGATTTTTCAAGAATTAAAACATAGATAAAATACATTAATAAAAATTGTAATTTCAGAAAAAATATATATAGAAAAAATATATAATAGTTTAAAAAAGTTAATATTTGGAGAGATATTAAAGAGAAAAATCCATTGTTACATTACGTCCAACAGCGAAATGTCTAATTACAGTTCCGATTTGAAATAAAGTTTAGTCCAAAAGTATCAACTAAAAATGGTACAGTATATCTTAATACACTTGTCATTTCTCTTCATTATAAAAGTAGCTATGCGTGTGCACAGAAAACAATATACATTTTTTTCAAAAAAAAAAAAGATTTTATCGTTAATGTAGATCGAAAAGAAAGATAATACTTATTTTTAGCTATCGTTTTCTTTATTTGAGCGTTGCCAGTCAGTCACTCAGAATGAAAATATTTAATTCATTATTAACTACGAATTTTTAATTTCCTCTGTGTTGCCACTTACATCCAAGAATTTGTTTTTAATTATTTACATGTTCGTTGTTAACTTCATATATTGAAAATGTTAATTTAACCTTCGTTTAAAAACTAGTTAGATTAATTTAAGCAACAAATTCAAATAAATATTTCTCAGAGAATATTTCAAGAGTACATTTTGATTTCAATATATTGAATTTTACCATTATTTTAATTTTTGAGTATCAAAAATTCTGTTTTAAAGCTGAAAAAATACAAGCAAGCAAGCAATAGTGAGTTTATATACTCAAGAGATAATGTTTAAAGTTGTAAATATTTTCGTATTATTGCCATATCTGTGTTTTAATTTTACTTTTTTTTCTTCTTCCCTCTGATCAAACATTTCTAAAAATGTATTTTTCTCGCGATTGAATTCATTAGTAAATTACAAAATAATAATTTTCAGCCAAGCATGGAAAACCTGAATTTATCTTAGTGAAACTATGGCAAACATAAATCAGGCCCTTTTGCGCATGCTCATACTACTTGCCGTCTTATAACTGGCCGATTATAAACCCGCACTAATTTAAAAATTGAAATTATCGATTGTCAACTAGCCGTCTAGAAGACAGCTGATTGGTGGTAAACTTTCATATTGGTATTATTTAATCGGCAAAGTAAAATCATTCTTTATTTATGAAATCGTTTGCTAGTTTGTTACTAAAATGTTTATATTTATTTAAAAAATCGGTGAAGATAGTGGACATTGAATTAAAAACAGCTTTTTTTTAAGAATGCGTTTGTAAAAATTAATTACGTAAACGAATTCCTGCTATATAAATTTTATAAGATATTTAACACGTTTACTAAAGTATTTGATACTGTTAAAACGTCATTTCGTCTGTTTTTTAAAAACAAAGTTACAAGTTTTAAATTTTTAATGTGTTTAAAAAAGTTTTTAAGATAGAAATGCATTTAATTTTTAAACTTTTAACATGTTTTTTAATACTTTGAGCATAGAATACATTCGGCTATTGAAAATTTAATGTCTCTAAGATTGATCTTATTCAACTCTTAAATACAAAATGCCTTTTAAGATTTTTGAAATTTAATATAATTTGTTTTTATATCCTTGTATATTTTTAATGATTTAAAATTCTAACTTCACAAATTTTCTTAATTTTTTTAAAAAAATTTATTAGATTCACTTCGTATACTTATTAAATAACTAATACACTTTAAAATGTGTTTGCCATTTACTCATTATAGCTTTTATTTTTTATCTATTTGATCTTCATTCTGCAATGCACTTTGTAATAAGAGTTTCCTTTAATTACAATATGTATTTCCTTTTAAAAACAATAACACATGAAAAAGGCAATAATAATTATGATAATAACTTTAGACTTTTTAATTTTAACATAAATTCAACATTATATTATTTCTAAATATTGTCAATCGAATTTTTCTTGTTCTCTATCATCATAAAATCATCATTACATAGAATATTTTATTTCATTATAAGATACGCTTACTTGTTATACACGTTGATAAAAACGAAATTTCTCAAACTACATGATACTTATTCATAACACTATCAAATCACAATGTGTTGGTAACGTATATCCCTATTATCAGTGTAAATCCAGACAACTAGTGCTATATGAACTTAAAGATACGACATTTGCAACCTGTCCACACCACCCCATCTGTTTACTTGAAACTTCACCTCGAGCAGGCAATATCGAGTGATAAATTCAACACTACTCCTCTCCGAGTGCAAATTCAGCCAAGAGTTAGGTGGAGAATTTAAGACGCAGGAACCTAATTAGACCCCCGGAACTAACAGTGGTATTAAGTTTAAACTTGACCTCGCTGTCAAGCTTCATAGGTTGCCTATGAATCACCCCGGCCAATTGAATCGACCTCCGTGACTCCTCCTCCAACTGCTACGCTCTTTCTCTGTATTGATTAGAGCATTCACTGTTTGCAATCGCAACGAATGCATCCAGAAATAATTGTGTAACAGATTAACTGTTCTAGAGAATTTCGAACTATATCACATTCTACAAGTTATTCCCCGAAGGCAGAAATGTTTCGAATTATCGTTGCATAAGTAATTAATAAGGAAAAATTTAAAGTGTTCTTAATCATATTCGTTATGATGGAACTTGGTTGATTCGAATCTAATGAAACTACAAAAAGAAAAATCAAATAATATATTTTCTAGGAAATCACTGATTTTTTAAATAAAATAATTAATTTTTTCGAACTGAATCTCATTTTGAAAGTTATTTCCCGAAGGCAAACATGTTTCGAATTATTGTTGCATCAATAATAAATAAGGAATATTTAAAGTTTTCTTAATCATATTCGTTATAACGGAACTTGGTTCATTCGAATCTAATGAAACTAACAATAAGAAGAATAGAATAATATCTTTAAAAAAATAAATAACTGATTTTTTTTAAATAAAATAATTAATTTTTTTCTCTCCTTTGATTAGAAAATTCACTTTTCGCATTCAGAAAAAATTGTGTGATAGATTAACTGTTCTAGAGAATTTCGAACTAAATCTCATTTTACAAGTTATTTCCCAAAGGCAGTTTCGAATAATTGTTGCATAAGTAATTAATAAGGAAAAATTAAAGTTTTCTTAATCATATTCATTATAATGGAACTTGATTCATTCGAATCTAATAAAAAAAAGAGTAAGAAAATCAAATAATATATATTTAAAAAAATCACTGATTTTTTAAATAAAATAATTACTTTTCCCCTCTTTTTTAACTAGAAAATTCACTGTTTGCAATCGCCCCGAATGCATTCAGAAATAATTGTGTAACGATCAACTGTTCTAGAGAATTTTTTTAAACTAGATCCCATTCTACAAGTTATTCCGCGAAGACAGACATGTTTTGAATTATTGTTGCATAAGTAACTAATAAGGAAAATTTTAAGTTTTCTTAATCATATTCGTTATAACAGAATTAAAAAAAAATCGAATAATATTTAAAAAATTCACTGATTTTTTTCATAAGATAATTAGTTTTTTCTCTTTATTCATTAGAAAATTCGCTATTTGCAACCTTAACGAATACATTCAGAAATAATTGTGTAACAGATTCACTGTTCTATAGAATTTCGAACTTTTTCGAACTTAATCTCATTCTACAAGTTATTCTGCAAAGGCAGACATGTTTCGAATTATCGTTGCATAAGTAATTAAAAAGGGAAATTTAAAGTTTTCTTAATCATATTCGCTATAACGGAACTTGGATCATTCGAATCTAATGAAACAACAAAAAGAAAAATCAAATAATATATATTTTAATAAAAAATACCTGATTTTTTAAATAAAATAATTAATTCTTTTTCTTTTTTTATTTATAAAATTAAAAAAGTATTCAGAAATAATCATGTATCAGATTAATTGTTCTAGAGAATTTAAAACTAAATCTCATTCTACAAGTTATTCCCTGAAGGTTTCGAATTATTTTCCCATAAATAATTAATAAGGAAAATTTAAAGCTTTCTTAATCAAAAGTAAAAAGTAACAACAAACGGAACATTAATAACAATTTTTACTAGTCATTTATCACTTTATTATCTCAAATTAAATCTACTTGAACAAGAATACAAAGATAAACAAGAATTCTGGAAGAATACACAACGTTATTATCAAAATCATCATTAAAGCTGCATTTTTATCCCTTTACCACCCTGATTAATTTTGATATTAAAATAAAAAAATAATCGAAATTTCTAAAATACTGACATTAAATTTCTGTTTATAATAAATAAAATAAAATAAGTTTATAATAAATATAAGTTTTTCTAAAACATTATGTAGAAAGCTAAATCTAAAAATGAATATACAGCAAGATGAAATGACTATTTTTAAGCTAAAAATGGAGGAAAAGATTTAATTTTAACATTGAACTATTTTAATAAATAATATAAAATAAATAAATAAAAAATTACTTTAATATATGAAGTAGAAATAATTACAAATCAAAAACAGTAACTTTAGTTACTAAATGATTAATTACAGTAAAAAAAAAACACTATGAATAGAAAAGAATTTCATCATCAATCTACAATAATATAATTCTCAAGTAAGAAGGTTTTTTTTAGATATGATTTCTTTTTGTATGAAATACACTGTCATATAAAACCAAATAAGTTCAATGGGTACAACGTAAAGACATTCTATTTATGACTTAGAATATTTAGAATTATTAAGAATTTAAGATGATCTTTTAATATTATATCCATAGTAATTTTATAGGTTAGGGAAAATTCGAATTAAAAACATTTGTGATAATCATGTTCCAATGTCTTAGCAAACTAATAAACATTTTTTTTTAGTTTATCACTACTTATTTTTTTATTCATTATATAACTTCACATGACTCGGGAATAATTTTTTGGAATCGGATCTTTCGAACTTAATTGATTTTCCTTGAAATTTCCAATTTCTAAATATGTAAGCCTATTCAAAAATCCATAACATCTGTGTTCGATATTTTTACCGCTACCTCATGAAATTAATGCGAGTGTAATCAATTGAAACCTTCCAACTACACAAAAAGCAGAGCCGAACAAGATAAAACTGAGGTTTAACCGAGAAAATATATTGACCTTAGATCTGCCAATTATGTGCTTGTCTGTTGCTGTTTCTAACTAAATGTTGAGGTAAAAATCAATATCTCGAAACTATTGATGTTTCCAAGTTAGTAAAAATGGTATCGAAGCTAAGAATGTTTTTCTACTGCTACAGAAAACCGTTCGTTTTCTGACTCGAATGTGTAAGTAACCGATCAATTGCACTCAACGAAAATACATGAGAACGTGACGCAGCAAGCTAGGATCAATGATTGCTTTTCTGAATTGAACTCGGTTTTGTTTTGACTGTACCGATTTCTCTTGGATCTTGTTTGCATTCGATATTAGTAGCTATAAGGGAAACTATTCTTCGTACAAAACAGCATCATGGACTGCGATATTGTGAATCAATATAATGTATATTTTATCTAGAATTAGCAAATATCCAAAACTTTCAATGAGGTGAAATTATTTTTTATTTCTTAGTTGAAAAATGTTTACTCAATTAATTATACCAACACCTTCTTTAAAATTTTTCTTATTCTAAAGCATGAAAGAGAAAAATTTGCAGTTCATATGGCATAACAAATTTTAACGACATTTATTATATATATCAAATCAGTTATAGTAGCAAAGATTCTTTACATAAAATATTCAGAAAAATATTTGAATTCTTTCTTTTTTTTAATCATTTGCAACTTTACTTTTAAGTGAGATAAAAAAAAAGTCTATTTTATTAAAGAGTTTTTATATGACGCAATTTCTCGAACAGATTGCTCCAAACGATTTTTTAAAACCATAAAAAGATAAAAATAAATTCTCAGAAAAAAACTGTTAATGATTTTTTAAATATTGATAAAAAAATTTACTTTTTTTAAACATTAAGAATAACAATTTAAATATGTTCGTACAACTCAGAATATGATGACAATCAGTTTGAAAAATAAATTTACACCTTTATCTGGCATTAAAAGCAAGTAGTCAAGATCTTAAATAATTTTTAAAACAGAACAGAACTTGTAATAAGAATTCTGAAAACAAGCTACAGGGAAAAAAATTTCAACATCTATTAACGATAAAAGAAATTTTATTTCAATATATTTCTCTTTTCCATATTTTGGCTATTTTGTTTAACAAAATAGCCAAAATTTTGGCTATTTTGTTTGGGTAATGCCGTGTTACGTGTTTACGAATTGCGGCGTATGCCCAATGAAAACAAATTATTAATCAACAAAAAATAGCTATTTAATTAATTTTTAGAAACCTTCTATAATTTAATTTCTAGAAGACCTTTTTTATTCTTCGTGATATTTGTACTCAAAAATTGAAAATATATAATTATAAATATCCGATATTTGTATTCGTATAAGGTAAAACAGTTTAGGCATCGTTTTAGTTTTATTTAAACAGATTATTTGATAATTGATTCAGTAAATAGTGAATATTTAACTATATATCGAAATAAAATGTACACATAAAGTGATAGCAGTACAAATGCATTCAACAGAACATTCTTTTAAACAGTATGGACGTTATAATTTTTATCTTGCAATTCACACACGTCACAAGATATTCACTTTTTCTCGATAAGTGAATAACAAAATTAAAATTAAGTCAGATGTAAAAAAGAAAATGATTCGAGTTTGCAATTTTAATGTAAAAGTCTGTAATTATTTTTTCTCAATGCTGAGCAGGTTATTTATTTAAACTTCATAGCATGGAAAGTCCATTATTCTTAATGTGCCATTTGTATCTGTGCCATGCAATTTTTCACCATGCAATATATTTACAGGCCATGTCATTATATCCTTTTTTTTCACTTTGTCTTAAAAATTTAATCTATATGCATTTCCAAATTCCAGATATATTTTCAGCTGATATCTGTACCATTGCAATTGAGAAATTAAAGTGTGCTATTTTCACTTCTTAATTTTTTTTCTTTAACCTCTACAAACCCGTGTAACTTTCAGTTTACATTTTAATTTATCGACATTTTACAAAATAATAATAGCTTTTTTCATGATATGGCACATAAATCTTAACTCTATGACGTTGCAAACACAACCAATACTAGTATTCATGACCAACCAATACTAGTATTGCTTGGCTCATCAACAAGAAATAGCAAAATAATTGCTGTGCAATTGGCAGTTAAACTACGCAAAACCATTTGATCCAACTGAAATTATTTGTGCTTTTGTCAGTGATTACCAAACTATATGGATGCATGTACATTTATGCCTTACACCAAATGCAAATTGTTTTATGGACTTTCACATATGAGGAGAAGTGCAAATTGTATAGGCCGATGTGAATTGAAAGTCACATAATGCAATAAAATTGTTTCAAGACAAAAATTTGTTTTCATTTACATATATAGGTTTATAATTTTTGATTTTTCGTTTCCACAATTTTTTTTTTGGAGTTAAAACAAAAATTCGGCCCATAGAGAGTTAATTTATTTCTTTGCAAAGAATTTGACAGTAATAAAAAAAATCTTTTAATTTAAAGCTGTATAAAAATTTCCAAATGACTTTTTTTGCGTTTTTTGAAGAAAATTCTAGAACAATAAAAATAATTCACAGTTTAATTTTACGATATTGATGTTTTCCCATAATTTAAAATGAATTCACTGATATTCCTTAACAAATTTATCATTTATATGATCTTTATACTTTGAATTGTTAAAGTGTTTATAGGCAAATAATTGAACAAAAGTAAAGCTTCTAAACGATTATTCAAATATAATTAAATATTATAAAAATTGAAATAAAACAGTGATTTTTTTTAGATGTACAATATGAGAAAACAATGTAGAGGGATGAACTTGCAATGGTTTTATACGCTTGAATGATTCGATGTCTGGTTTTTGTCCTTGAACCTGCTTTAATCTTCTCTTTCGCATTAAAAAACAGTAGCCAGTTTAAACACTTTTTTGTATGATATGCAATTCAAGTTCATTCTTGATTTCGTGCTTTCTATATGCACATAATAATAAAAAGTCAGGGATGGTACAATCGTACTCGGAAAAAAAGAACATAACACAACCAATCAAACTTGCAGCATCATTAGTTTCGGTTTGGAGAAGGTCAAGTTTTGCTTGTGCAATAAAAAAAGATTACTTTGTGTTTGAAAGGGTTGCGGTAAACCCTTATAGGCAAATTAAATGTTACCGAATTCGTCTGTGAATAAGTAAATAATAGAAAGTTTTTTACCCTTATAATGGCTTCTGTGTAGTAGAGAGGCCATTGACACCAATAAGGCTTCCTGTTTGTTAATGATATTGTTCTCGTCGTGTGAGAAGCATGGAAAGCTTCCCAATTTATTCTGGTCAAAGAGTTCAGTGGGCTTTGTTAATTGTTCTGAAAAATAAAAGTTAGAAATGGTCCGAGTTAATTACAGCATTTTGTTTTTTAATTCAATTTCATTTTAATTGCCATATAGGCGATAGAGTTTAAAAGTTTAAAACAAAAATAAAATTTAGAAGTTTTGTAGACTATTTGATGGAGTTAAAATAAGTTGGCTTAAAATTTAAGAAAAGTAGTTTTTTTTAAACAAAAAAAGTAATTTTGTATAGTTTTTCTTCTTATTTTTTTGCTTATGAATAATGATTGGAAAATAATTTCAATTTTTGACAAAGAAGACTGCAACGAAAGATAAAGCATTCAAATGTTACGAATTATCAAAAAAAAAAAAAATCAAACATTTTATTTGTTATTAAAAGAATTTAATTTTTTTCATTTTAAACTTAATAATACTAAGACATTATTTAAATGCAGGAAACGGAACGATTTTTTTAAAATTTAAAAATAAGAAACAAATTCTTTTTACAAGATCGGACTTAGTTGTTTTTATTAATCGGTTTATGTTTCTTGGCGAAATATGTGATAGACATCAAATGCTTTTTGTTTTGCATTGAAACAATACCACGAATGCTATTGAAACGGATATCCAAACTTTTATATTGTAGTAAATTCGTTTGATGACGAACGAATTCTGAATCAGTTACTGTTTCACAATAGACACTAAACGCGATATGATGAAATATTGGAAAAATCAGAATAATATACTCTCCTTGAGATGTATTTTTTCCTTTCTATTCCAGAAAAAAACACGGTACAAATCACAAGACCGATTCATGAATCAATCTTTTAACACCAAACAATGCCGTGTGTTTTAGAACGAAAGTGACACTTCACATTTGCTATTTCCAAACGATTCCTTTAGAACAATAATATTCTGCAGCTGGAATACTCCAAGTTGAGCATTCATGAACATGAGATTTTTTTTTTCTTTTTCGTTTCGGTAAATCCGTTTTTGATTTATCTTTGCTTGTTCGCAATGAATAAATAATGTAAAATGAACACACTTCATTTCATTTCATTTTTTCTCGTCGTGTTATTTAATAAAAAAGATAAAAGTTTAATAAAAATTGAACTAAAAATAAATAACGTGTTTAAAGAAGCTAATAAATAAAAATCGACCGAGAAAATTTCAGCAACAACAAAACAGTTTTGTTCGTAAATACAGCCAATCGGTCGCCGGAAATTGTTATCGCTCGAAAATTCAATAAAAGATGGAAGGCTATTATTGAATTCCACTGTTCTATTTTTTCTCGGGCAAACGAATAGTGAAGATAAGATAGTTTTAAAAGGGATGCTGTTTTTATTACTTTATAGGAATAAAACGTACGAAAGCTAGTATTTTGATAAATGTAAGATTGTAAATAATGTTTTTACATTTTTGTTGTTATTTTTATAAGGAAAAATGTAATATTGCACCATTTTTCTTGAACGGACTGAAAAGTTCTCTACAATAAAAATCGTCAAAATTACAGTAGTAAATAAAAGGGATTTATTTCCGTAAATAAATTTTATACCCCAAAAAATTCAGGAAATATAGAAAAAAAATTTCTTAATAAATAAAATTTATTGATTTCTGGTTCTGATTTTTTAATATTTATTAAGTATATATATTCATAATTCAATTATATCTAGTTAAAATTCATCCCATTTTGGCAACGAAACGAATTCTAGAATCCTTAGAATTGGCAAAACTATTACTTGTTAACCCTACATTTTAATGCAAGATCTATTTAATAAATAACAAGAATATGCCGGCGTCCTGGTACAGAGGTAGCACGTCTTCCCTGTGATCTGGGAATCCCGGTTTCGAGTCATGGTTCGGGCATGGTTTTTCATCTGTGTTCTATCTGTGTGGAGTGTGAATGTGCCCCTCCCCCGTAAATAGGGGTTGCGCAAACGGATGTTATGAGTATATAGCTAAAGTCATACTCTTGGTCCTAGTTGGTGCTACTACAAAACAAGAGACGCTTAGTTCGGCTTAAATCCGCTGACGTATCAGCTGGCTTGTCCATGGCATGTGCCATTAGTAACGACAGAAGAATATAAAACATAACAATTTATTTTGTGTAGTTCGATGTGTGGTTTTATTATTACTGACTGCATGTTTGAAATTTAAGCAAAAAATTCAAATTGAGCTTTGTGAAAAAGGCAGTATATTTTATTGTGAAGATATAGATAAATTAAAAAGTAGAAGAGGTTTCAAAAACATAGATGACACTTTGAATTTTTAAGTTTGTTTTATTCCAACACAGGAGGCACGCATTATGTACCAGCAGAATCCTTTCACTCGAAATGTGGGTATCTGTAGGGTTTTAGTTGTTGCAGAAATTTTACAAATCTTCTGTTGAATTAATTAATTAGAACAAGTGTAATGAGATCAGGAAATAAGAGAATGTTTAAGAATATTGAATGAATAAAGCTAATATAGGCTAAATTAAATTGAAAATCAGAAAAATGATTTGATTTGAAATTAAGAATTTAAAATATCATTATATATATATATATATATAATGATATTTTAAA
>JAOUZG010036560.1:3767399-3814721 GCA_026289955.1 Argiope argentata
TATATATATATATATATATATAGTTTATTTTGGAACATCCTCTAAATTCCATTTTCGAAGTTGCAGCTTCTGCAAATGCATTACATAAATCTAAACAAAATCATACTTTTAGTTTTATGAATACATAATGACATTAAGTACTAAGACCAACCTAACAGTTAACAGAATCCATACAAAAAAAATTTGATGTTAGAAGAAAGAAAGAAAAAATAATTCTAATTAATGATCGTTGATTTTTTATACCTTAGCACCTCCAGTTTTTTTTAAAACCAGTTACGTAATTTTTTATTCTTCTTCTTAAAGTCCGGATCTTAAGTATTATTTAATTGCCTCTTGTTTTTAAAGCTGTTTCACATTTCCAAATGCTTTTCATTTTATATCGTTTATTGCATTTCAAAGACAATAACACATATTATAAATTAATTTTTCCTATTTTTTATGTCTTCCATTATTATAAATAAATTACCTTAATCGTTTCAAGATCTTTTTACGCCAATATGAAAAACAATCATGACATGTACGTATTTTTCAAAGCATTGAAATTCTTATGAAAAAAAGAAGATGGAAAAAAATGGCGCTTGAATAAGGCATGAAGCGAAGGCATATAAAAAGCAATTTCACAAAATAATACTAATGTCCCAAAGATGTTAAGCGTGAAAAAAATTGTTCGCATTTTTATTGATATAAATGTAGCTTTATTGTTTCGTTTTTGTTCATTTTCATGCTACTACTCAGAAAAGAACTCTTTTATTCTGTTCTGCTAAAGATTAAATAATTTGGCTCTTTTGTTCCAACGTTTTTTTTTTTTTTTTTGCTTTTGTTTTATTCTTTCCTGCTATCGTCTGCCATAAACAGTGTTGCCATCCTCTGAGAGCTTAAACGAATCTTCGGAAGCGTATGAAATAAGCAAAACTGGAGCGGCTTTTAAAATAATGGATCTCGTTAGATCGACAGGAGATTGAGGGGGGGAGGGGGGAGAAGTGAAGCAAACGATATTTGCAGACCAAACAAAAGAGTTGATGGTGCTTCACTTTTCTGCAAATGGCATTTTTCATGGAGCAGAGCAAATTTTTGAATAAGTAAAGGCAAGAATGAAAATAATTTTTCGCCAAAATGTTCATAGTTATGGTAAATGTATTGTTTATTTAAATTTTATGCTAGTGGGTTATTTATTAACATAAAGAATAAATACTCCATTCGTTCACTCTGCATTCAATGAACAGCACAGTGATAGGATGAAAATTTAGAAAACATTGCACCGAGTTCTTTTGACTTTTAGTGGCATAACTAATGGTTTTACTCAATTTGAAAGAAGTTTTGAGGGAAATTTTTGTTGAGACAAAATATTAAATTAAAAATTTCTGATTCCAAAGAAATAATCTTTCATTGTTCATTATGCACGAAATTACAAATTTTTCGATCATTCTTTAAAAATAAATTTATTTTTTAATAAAAGATAATGCTTACCACAATATAAACGGCTCCTATTACAAAAGGTAATAATCATTTATTATAATCGGACAGTACAATTAAGAAGTTTTTTATATCAAGGGTATATAATGGTTAAAATATTAACCCTTCTTCGCATGATGATGGAAATTTCCATCATAATATTTAGTCAACAAAAAAAGGTACTCAAAACCCTTGTACTGTAAATTTGTTGTTGCTGGCAACTATTTAAGCGACTATTGCGTACAAAAAAGCGCTGTTGTCGAAAAATAGCAAACGTCACTGTCAATTACCAGGCCTACAACTTGTCATTCCGCTGTTTGTTGTGACCGGAAGAAATGAGCGAGATTTTAAATTGTTTAATGGATATTAATTTATTATTAATAATTATTAATTAATTAAATTATCATACAGAATAAAGAAGATTTAGTAAAGAATATTTATTTATTTATTTATTACTGAGCTAAATATGTGACAATGCATGATGATGTAAATTTCCATCATATTGTTTTTTACATAATACATATTTTTATTTACACCAAGATTTTTTAAAATATTTTTCCTTTAATCTAGAGCATTAATTACATCACACTGATTTTTTTTAAAAAGAAAAAATCACGCAAAGAAGGGTTAATATTATTATCTTATTTAATAATATTCTGAAAAGTGGAAAAAGTCAACAAATTTATGGAAGAAAAATAATCTTTGAAAGATCAGTAAATATTAAATTTATTTTCAGTTGTTTTTTTATTGCTAATTTCAAATATGTCAATATGTAAATTTTTTTATGGAATAAAAAAAATTAAAGAAATATTAATAAGGAATGCAAAAAAAAAATTTTATTTTCTCAAGTAAATCTCATGGAAGTAAATCTCATTTTCTGCACTCTGTATTTTTATATAACAATTATTATAACAAAAATTAATAAGAGAAATTTAAAAAAATGTCTCGTAATTAAATCTAGTTAGATTCAAATCTTAACCAATTCAAAACTTAATAGCGCTTTAAAGAGGCAAAAATTTTTTTTCACATAAACTTCTTTTTATAGCTTTTAACGTGAAAAAAATAACACTAAATATTTTTCTTTCTTCTTTAAATAAATTGTCTCCTATAAATTTATTACTAACCCAATCAGCCCTATTCCTTTGTACTGTTGTGAATGAATCCTAAAATAACAGAGATTTTGTTTATTTTTTTCCCATTTTCTTTTGCTTGCATTCTTTTCCCTGTACGATGACAAAATTGATTTCATTAAATATTCATGGAACTCTTTTATCTGCCTTATTCAAGAAGGCCTCTTTTCTAAATAGATTTCAGAATTCCGCAGTGCAACAACAAGAACAGATGCATAATTCTACACGAAAAAAAATAAATAAACGAAGTCATTTTATCGTCTGCAAAAGATAAAATATATTCTTTGTAAGTTATCATTTCGTCGTATACGAATTCTATTTCTCTTACATTTTATATTTGTTTTTGTGTTCATTTTGTTCTTTTAAAAAAATGCAGAATATATTTTTCAGAGTGCATTTTATCATAGTTGCATGAGAAGTACGTGAATCATTTACAAAGGGACAGAATACAAATTTGCTAAATTGTAGACTGGTGACAAATGGTGTCAGTAGAACTATTTTTCATAAATGCTTTACTTAAACGTAGAATTTAGCTGCATAAATTGGAAAAAAGGTGACTTTTTTGATTCATTGGAATTCTGTATTTAACGCGTAAAAGATTTTCGTCAAGGAAATATATTATATGGACACAATAATACAACCAGAAACTTACCCAAATTATCTATCAAGTATTTTGATGTAGAAATTAGGGTTAGTATAAGTCTTATGTTATTAATAAAAATAACCATGGCTAATATCAATAATAAGATAATAATTATTAATATTTATTGGTAAGTAATTATTAATACTGTTCGAAAGTTTGAATAAATTATTATTAGTAATAACCACGGTCAGTAACCATAATAACTAATTACTCACTTGACTGTAACATATGTATTTAATACGAAGAATTAATACATAAGCTAATTATATATTACATTTTAAAAAGTATTTTGCTCTACATTTGGAATTCTCCTTTTGGAGCAGCAGAATAATCACTATTCTCTGCCGTAATTAATCTAAAACAATCCTTTTTATTCGCATTATTAATAATTAATATGAAAAAATGATTATTCTAAATTACATGAAGAAACGAAGAAGGCATCGATCAGAACTAAAGAACTTTCTTCCTGAAAGGGATAACTAGTACTATTATTTTATTAAATAAAATATAGAGAGCATCAGAGTTGTATTAAAATTTACAGAAATGAAAAAAAGAAGATTAGAAATCCTTGAAAATCTTCTATTTGAATGCCTTTTAATCATTTTAATACTTTTAATGTTCAGGTATCTTTAAACTATTTGACTATGTTCAAGATGAATTTTTTGAAAAACGTTCGAAAATATATTTTTTATATACTTAAAAAGATTGAAAAAATGTCTATGAAACCAAAATGTAAGAATTAAGTGGTCAAAATTTCTTGAAAATTGGAATAACGGATTACTATTATTATTATTATTTGGCAAGAATTTGGATTTGGATAGAAAGCAAAAATCTGGCTTAAAAGTTTATCAAATTATTTGCTTAAAATTTTACAGATTTAAAAATTATCCGGTGCCTCAAATAAAAAATGAGCTTATTTCTGTCCTTTTTTTAAAAAAATAGGTGGGTTTTGCTGACAAGCATGGATTTTTCTTTCTTTTTTTTCATATTGTGAAGCACTACAACAATTATAAAATATTCCAAAATAAAAATAATAAAATTGTTCTCTTTTTCAGAAACTGCAGAATATATTTGGAAAATATTATACCGAATTCGATTTAAAAAATATGCATTTAATTTTAATTTTTGGGGGTTTTCGTCAGAAAATTCTATCAAAGATTAAAATCTGAGAAAACAGTATCTCAAGTTGTAACATTAAAACGTTTGTAAATGCAAACATAAAAATCAGTGTAATTTTGAAAAAAAAAAAAAAATCGTTAGAAACAAAATTCTAACGATTGTATATAGAAACCTGTTCAAACATTAAAAATATTAAAGATAAAAAAAATTATATATTTTTTAAAAAAAAAGGGCTTTTTAATAGTCATCTGCTTTAAAGATTGAAATATTTTCAAAGATTCTTATAATTATGATGATTGTAATACAATGAATCTGGCTTGAACAGACTGTATCGTTAGCGAAATATTTCTTCAACTAAAGGGGACTGCAGACATTTTGTACAGGAATCAAAAAACCATCAACAGTATATTATAAGAGATATGTCCCAGAACTTTCCAATTCTCTTATCTACAACACCATTTTCCCGCCATTCTCTTTCTTTCACCAAGAATAAAACGTTCCAATTTGGAAAGTTGAGAGCATCTTCCGTCCTTTTCCGAAAGTAATAACAGAAAAAGGAAAGGCTAAAAAGAACCAAGAAACAAAGCCAGGAACCTAATAAATCACTGTCAGGAAAAGCCAGGTACTTCGATTCCTGTCGGAAGCCCACTCGGGGAGTATTCAACCACCTGGAGCTATGTCCGTTGCAAACGATCTTCTGCCAAGAATAAATACAGACTCTGAGTGCTTTTTACCCAAACGCTGCTGAATAAATACACGATGCCTTAAAAGTAATGCATTCATTATGAGCCGTTTCTTTTGATGGCAGGTGGAGAGAAAGTGAAATCTGCGGAATGCTGGTCACGGACATTCTGATGCGAGTTCGAATGTAGAAGCATTTTTGCTATTCCTTTCAGTATTCTGAGACGACCCCTTTTTGGTGGCTTTATCTCACTAAGGTGTGATACACGGGTTCTAGAATTTACTTTAATGTTAAATGAAAACATCTCCTTTTGTCTTTCCCCTCAGCCCCATTTTGCCGAATTAAACCCATCCTAACGCATGCGCAAAAGTGCGGAGGGTTTTAGTATCCGTTGGTAAACAATACAAAAGTTGAAGAATTCTGTAAGCATTTTGGATATGAATAAGTTATGGATGGTGAAACGTTTAAAATATTGTTACGTATTAGCGTAGCGGGTTCGAATTCAATGGACTTTATTTGAGGACAGCACAAACAAATTATTTTACAGCTATTTACAGGATGACTTGATAAAGGAAAACTTCAGATAAAAACAATCCAGCAATCAACAGTCACTTACAGCGTAAATGGAAGCCTTACGCACAATAAAAACAGACTGCAAAAAGACTATTTATAGCACAGTAAACAGTAAGTCACAGCGAGCTCAGTAATACAACGTTAACGGCAAATGTAAAAACAGATCACTAATAACAAGCGATAAAAGTAATCCACTAGTCCAGCGAGACGTTTCTCTTCCGAGAGGAAACTCTAACTAACTGCCGGAGCTACGGAAACGCGTCCGTCATATAGCCGAGCAAGCGCGTGCCCAAAAGCACGCGAGGCTTCATGTACGATCTAGCGGCTACCAGACTATTCGTTTCGCCGGCTGGCTCGAAGCTCCTCGTCAAATGTCTCCATTTTTGACGTGCTTCCACAGCGCTAACCCGTTTGTAACAATAAATTTACTTCTTACGACAGTTTCTAATAATTTAAAGAATGCAAGTTTTTTTAAAGCATTCATTAAAATTTTTAAAATTCTTCTCTGCGATCTGGAAGGCAAAGGTAAATTGCTTTACATCTATCTGGCAATATAAATTGTTGATGTTGAAAGCAGTTAAAATTAGGGTATGAAAACTACTTTTCAGTCTCTAACTTCTAAGTATTGCAGTAATCGAAAAACTTTATACACTAAACTTGTGCTACTTGTTGCTATTAGGTTAATTGGATTTAATTTTCCTATCTTCAATACTAAGAAATTTATATTGTTGTTGTTACTTATGGCACTTGCCATGGACAAGCCCCGCTGATACATCAGCAGATTTTAAGCCGGATATGTAAGTCTCTTATTTTTACAAGTAGCACCATTTAGGGGCAAGAGTACGGCTTAGCTACACACACGCCACAACCCTTTTAAGGGGGCGAATTACATTAATGTAAATTCATTCATCTCAGATCGTAATTTAGACCTTGACTAGAGAACGATCACCTCTGATCCAGTACCCTCAGTGGTATTACTCTCGACATGGAGGACTTTGCGACCACGAACAGATTTAACGAGCGCCAGTCGCCGGACACTCGGGGAATCTTTTGGCCGGTGAGTTTCGAACTCGTAACTTAAGGAGTACGAGTCCAATGCTCTACCAACCAGACAATCCTGGCTCTAAGAAATTTACAAGACACTTGACCAACTGGCAAAGAGTGAGAGATAATGTTGGATTGTCAATACTCGACAAGTTAAAACAACTTTCCATATCGCATCAGATTCATCTACAGTGAATCCCTTCCCACGTCGCTCTTTGGCCGAGGCTGGTGCTAGTGAGGAGCCTCTGTGCCGTCAGTACCTCTCACTTTTTTGATTTACTCAAAAATAGAACACAAGAATAAGACCACTTGGATTGGCCCAACAGAACACTAATGGTATCAGTGTTCTCGTCCTGGAGGCTTCCTGGCTCACGGTTTTAATGGACAGGAACAAACTATTCTTGCACGCTTTCGAAGTGGTCACCTTAAATCGATGAAATTTTCCGATGGATCCAAGAGCTTTAGAATATGTACAACCTGTTCTACTGAGAAAGCTTCTCCTGATCACATTCTTGCGTGCCTGGGGCTCTCCAAACAGGATTTGGCCGACGATCCTTTAACGGTGTTGTATTTTTTGAAGGTGTATGAAGTCACGGATCTGGACTAGCACTGCTGGCCAATGGGTTAGTGCTAGAACAACAACATCAAGTTATAGTGAAATGAAAATTTCAATATCGTACCATTTCCATCTCCTTTTATCTAGATGGATCATTTTCGAATTTGTTCGAGATTTGTAGGCTTCTAACTTCATATTCCAAGTCAATTACAATCCAAACAAAATTACTCTAACGATCCTGTTCACTTCAGTTTACTGTTCCCTCTAGTTATCCTGTTCTTAACTGGCAAGGCTTTATAAGCACATACATATAAACGTTTGAACGAAGGGTGGTTTGGGGCTCTAGGGAGCATGATCGGTGAAGCAATTTTCCGATGTCTTCTCATGAGAATCATTGCAACAGTTGGTCTCATTATAGCAATCTACCAAATAATATAAATGTACTTAAATGAAGTGAAAGATTATGTACATGTATTACAAAATGTCCATAAAGTTTCATAGGAACCTAAAATATTTTAAATTTTATAAATTATGTGGTGGGAAGAATATATATGTGGGAGTCTAACCAAATCTTCCAAAAATATTAAACTCTTCAGATAGCGGGGTTTTAGTGGAGTGATGTCAAGGGCTTTTTAAAAAATATTTACGGGTTATTTTCTAAAAGAAGATTAAATTAATACAAACGAAGGATGAAGATATTTCTTTAAAAAATAAAAGAATTTATTTAGAGTTAAAGGGGAATATTTGCAGGGAAATATTAAAAGAATTAAAGCATGGAGATATTAAATAAACAGAAATTTAGATTATTTCATCTAGGAGGACGTTAGAAGTAACAAAACATTGACTGAAAACATATTACCGCTTAGCCGCATAGCTTTGCGAGCGGGGACAGCTAACATGTGGACAAACGTCTTTCTTTTACGATGTTAATGGGGCTTCTGGCTCAATATTAATCGGGACAGTTTTTCAAAAGCTCGATAGATGGCGTTGTTCTGAAATGTTGTACAAATTAAAAGTATCGTCCTCTGGGAAATGATCTAACGTTTTACAACTCTTGCTTTGATTTAGTCTACGATCGGGTGTTGATAAAACAAAAATAAAGACTGATGATGGTTAAATAAAATAGCTCTGTGGGATACCCTACATATATTAAACGGATATAAATAAATTGAGGAGTGGAATACAAATAACTTTTGGATATCCTTAAATTGTGGATTGTACAATAGTCAAAAGATACTTATTTTCTAAATCGGTGATAATTTTTGATATTCTAAGGAATTAAAGCGTTTCTAAATGTTGAATAAAATTCAGAACTAAATACACTCTGTTCAAATGAGAGACACTATGAGTACAAAATGCCCATAAAGTAAAGTCTAAAATAGTTTTATAACATGATAGAACTGCAGAATGTTATTTACGATAGCCATGCTTGTTACTATGCCAATATAAAGTGGGAGACATCTAGAAATGTTCATGAGAATCAATTAGTTATTAGTAAGCACAGCCAATTTTCGATTTCAGGATCTATGAAACTGAATGAAAACGACAAATAAAATTACGGAAATATCAAATATACAAAAGATTAAAATGAAATTTGCTGTGCATATTCCAATGTATCATGTCAGAACATCATTTCTTGAACGGCCAAGCACCGCGTGCTCGTGCGAGTTAAATTATATTTTTATTCATCTTAATTGTTTCATTGAATTAGCAACTTTAGTATCGCAAACGATCATAAAAAAGCTTTGTCTCGTATTGATTGTTAAAAAAAATATCGCATTTCCTATTTATTTCATTTCATATAATCTCGTGCTCAAAATGACATTTTTCTAGGTATTATTTGTTGTAGTCATTAATTTGTTTTTTTAAATCATAATTTTTGTAAATGCAATGGCAACACGCTATTAAAAGCTGATGTTTTTTTAGATGCTCGTGTAGATAAAAAAAATTTCAATTTTTCGCCTACGGATTTTTGCTGACGCCACAAGCCCCATTTTCAATACAACATCATGTTCTGACATGATAATAATATCTTGCTTCTTAAGGAAGTGAATACTTATCTGAATGCCGAAGCTTAAAATTGGAGAATCATTGTTTTGTGGGGAGGGAGTGTAGAGGGGGGCATCAAGGCTTTCCATTCATTTAGATACTTCAAGCTTTCAGAGCCTCCTGCGAATGATTTTTATCTGTTATATTTCTAAAATTTCAAATTTTTACTTTGATATCACGCATAATAATAAATTTAAATTCCAGAATAGTATATGAGCCATAAAAACATTTGAACAATTTTACAAAAGTTGCAAAGTTTTTGCTCAATAAGATATTTTACAACACTTTTTAAAGCCAGAAAGCAACAATATTTTTATTTTTATGCAAATTTGAAATAAAGCTACGGCTTTCTAAAATTATTTTTGCTGAGACAAACGAGAAGGTAGAGTAATGTAATTGCTATAAAGTTTTTTTCTTAGATGAGAGCATTTTATAGAAAAACAGCTTATATACTAAAAAATATACTTAAAAAAATAAAGAAAATTAAAAATTTCTGATCTGTATTGCACTACCCCAAATGGCGTAGAAAATTCAATTGTATCCCGAGTATATTCTGCTTTATTTTAAACTGATACGACCATTAATTTGTTTTGGGCATGTATAATTTTTTGGTCAATTATTTATATCAATTGTAATTATTTAATAAAAAGTAACTAAAATAAATTTTTTCTTTATTGACCTAAGTAGGAATTGACTTAATTTTTTTAAATATTACTTGTTTGGATATACAGATAATAATGTAATAAAAAGACAAAATTTAATTACTGTATGAATTGAAATGCCATTCAGCGATTATTAATTTTGACCGTATTGCCTAGCGTTTGTATGTATTAATTTATTTTCCAACGAACTGAAAATGCAAACATAAAGCAACGCGATGTTTATCCTGTTCTTAAATTATGTTAACAGCCACTGCAGTAAATAATCACTCGCTGTTTACTCTGAAAATTGCAACCCATTCAGTTTACTAAATAGACTTGTTTTTGCATTTGAAAAGAGTTTAGTTCTGTATTATTAAGTAAACTAAATGAATGTCTGCATATAATTCCTAATAAAATTAAAAAGAGTTTTAAAGGATGAAAAGAATTTAATTTGGAATGAGGTTAGCAGCTACAGTTCGCTTTGAATTTGAAAGTCAGCAAATGAATCATTTAAAAATATTGTAAATATTTACAAATAATTTTGTGCTTTTCATACTTTGAACCAAACTCATTTAAAATTAATCTTGCGATGGAAAAATTGTAAAGTATCAATTAATTGTTTTTAATTTCAAAAGCATACTCACTAACATCAAAATGCAATCCGCTATGAATTATATTCCATTTAATGTCTAATCACATTTGTCTTGCATTTTTGAAACAAATTCAAGTATTTAGTCTAAGAGAGACAACATATTAATTTATTTAGAGAAACTTTAAAGGAAATTTTCTCGTTATTTGAGTACAGCTTTTAATTTTGGATTTCAAAAATGCTTTATTGAAAGTAGCTGAAATATAAGTTAAACATTCATATTGTTTGAAATTTCTTTTTGAACTGCTAAACTAATTCCTTTTAACTACTTGCAAATGAAATTTTTCATCTCACCTGCACAAGAACCAAAAGGGGATTATTGCAGAGATTAAAAGGGACCGACTTAGACTAAGTGTTTTATAAACTGAAAGTTTGTTAAGTTTCTTTTTTTATGCTCATTTAAGATAATTTGAAATATCTCAGGAGAAAATGTTGTTTTGCATGGCATATTTTTTTGTTATTTCTCCAATTTTTAAAATCTATTCTTAATTGCAATCACTTTAACAGAAAAATAAATATGCTGTTTTTATAGGGCGTAATGGCAATTTTTATTTTATCAATAGAAGCAGTTATTCTTTGAATCTAATAAGATTATACAGGGTGTCCAAAAAGTTACCGTACTGGTGATTTGTGAATCTATTTTACAAAAACAACAGGTTTAAAAAGAATTATTTTTATGCCAATGATAAAAAGCACTTTTAGCATAACTAAGGAAAAAAATACTGAACTTACATTTATAATAAATGTTCAAAATGTCCATCCCTTTCTTGGAGACAAAGCTGAACTCGTTTGCGCATGTTTTTCGAAACGCGTTTTAACATGCTAGGAGTGATTTCTTGTATCCTTTGGGTAACTGCGATTTTCAAATCATCTATTGTTTGAGGATCACCTTCATAAACTTTGTCCTTTAAATATCCCCACAGAAAAAAGTCCGGGATGGTCAGATCAGGGGATCGAGGTGGTCAAAAATTTTTTGAGATAAGTCGATCGTCGAAAAAAGCTTCAAGCATGTCCATGGTTTCATTACTCGTACGGCAAAATTTAATATACTTAAAAAAAATCATGGACAAGGAATTTTTAAATTTGGAGTACGGGAACTTTTTGGACACCCTGTATTTTCTGCTCCTAAATATGTTGCCCTACTGCTTGAATTAAGAATATATCGAATGCGAAAATTATATGCATATTATTTGAATTAATCGTTTTTGAGTGACGATTAATATCAGTTTAAAATTTTGAGAAGTGGTAATTGGAGTGGAGTTGATGCATAGAAATGAAATTTAACCCTTTGTGTCCGGAAACAAACCAATTCATCATGTTCTACCCCGACCGCTTTCGGGCACAAAACTGAAATCCACGGATGAAATATAATTCGCGATAAACACTTATATGAAAGGAACGATACTATTCTGTTTTCGTGTTCGAAAATTTGCCCCAATTTTTGTGGTATCGGAATTCTTAGACTAGCCAAGCTTATAGAACCAAGAGAATAAATAAATGCCATAACTAAAAAAGTTCAGAGAGTCTGATGTGGAAATTGTATTTTTTGATGTGTTTTAAGGTTTTAGGGTTAGTTAAGGTTAAGGTTATTGAATATTTTTCAGGTTTTAATGCATTTAATAGTTATGTATCTTGAAGTGTATTTGATGTTTTTAATTATTTCTTATTATTTTGTCTTTTTTGCTGTTAATTCATAATAACAAGTAATAATAATAATAATAAGAGGATGAAGCGACAATTAAAAAAAGTATGTGGTATTTTATTTTGGTATAAGTCATAATATGCAGGTAAATTAATGTAATAATTAAAAATGGGAATTATAATCTCATTCAACTTGAATGGCTTCATGGACTTTTAAAAATAAATATTTATTATTATGATACGGATACGGAAAACGGTTACGGAAATATATTAAGGATACGGAAAAAGGATATATACAATTCCGGAAAGTTTTTTTCTTCCGAAATCAATGATGTCTGTAACATTATATATTCATCAAGACTTCTATGATGAATTCAAATAATTGGCAATTTAAATTTCATTGTTCTACATATTCCAGAAAAATCTTTTTTTTAAACAGCTGTTTTATGAAACCATGTAACTTAATCGAAACGATTGTGCTCATTTATAATATTTTTTAAAAAATTCGACAGAAAATTCCAGATGTGTTTGCTTTTTTTTTTCATTTAGTTAACCATTTGACAGTAATTTAAAATACACAATGATTTATTTTGATGAAATCCATCGCTGAAACACGAAGCATAAAATTGTATCAAATCAAAATGCAAAGCGAACAAAAAACGTTGTTTCTTCCTTGTCATAAACTGAAACATGAATAAAAACAGTTGGCATATCAAAAGTTGACTTCGAAAAAAACCTACGCGCCAGGCTCTAATACGTACTACAGCGTGAAAAACGGGCTTTCAAATGACAAATGCATGCAAATAGATAAATTTTTATTGCAGGCTGAAATGTTAGCCCGGAGTAAGAAATAGATAGCAGCATAGATAGAAATAGGATCTCATTTGGATTTTTTACAAGCGTTTGGAGTCATAATGATATACTTCATCGCACGAAACGATCTGGAGATGGCATCTTCTGAGATTTCAGTGTGTTACCTCTGAGGCATAGTGTTGCATTCAGAAATCAGAAGAGAGATCTGTTGTCATTTGCATTAGAAATAGTCATGGTCGCCGCTTTTCAAAAATAGCAGACGATTTCAAATTTAATATCTTTTTAGCAGATGTCAAAAAAGAATTCGTATTGCTTGAATGGCATGGGTAGTTTTTTTTTTTTTTTAAAGAATTATAGAACTTTTAAGTCAAGCCAAAATGCAGATTTAAGAATAATTGAAAAAAAAAAAAAAACTGGAAAAATTAGGTTTATGCATGGAATAACATTTTTGTTATTATTATGTAAAAAAATAAATCCCAAGAATCGAATAATTAAAGAATATAAATCTCAATGTTATAATTGAAATAAAATAGTAGCGAGGAAATTTATTGCTGAGTTTAAAAATCTCACGATTGATTGTTATTTATATATTAAGGGACTGTCTTATCATGGTAGTTCCGCTGAAAAATTTCTTATTAGATTTTATTAAAGGGTCGTTTTACAAAAGTATTCGACAAGAAAACTTTAAGATCAATGATTTAACAAAATGATTTTAAAACTTTAAGAAAATATGATGATGATCATTATAATAATCTCGTGTCCGCTTTACAATGTAAAGAGGGGAGAGGGTGTAGTAGCTTCTGAGGGTATGGACCCCTGAGCCCCCGAGGGTAGAAGTCTGACTTCTAGCTCATATGAAGATGACACAAACTTATCACATTCGCTTGCACAGCCCCTTTTCACAGGGGGGAGGGCAGATTCTCACACCTCACAGATAGAATATAGAAGAGCAACCACGCCCAGACCGGGACTCGAACCCGGGATCACGAGGAAGACGCGGTTCCTCTGTGCTAGAAAGTCAGCTTAAGAATATATAAGAGAAAATAATGGAATTTTCAATTTAGAAGAATGATTCATTTGTTTGATTTCTTTCGCATTTATCAAATTCAAAATTATTTTCTATTCAATTATAAGCAATTTTAACGAACAAGGAAGAAAATTTCTTTCCTTTTACATTTAAATGCTGTGATTTAAGGACATGAAAAAAAATGCAAGCAACTGTGTCAAAACCATTGCATCCAACTCGTATACAAACCATCACTGAATTTTGAACCTTATGTATTGCTGATAATGATGAATGCGTTACCTAAATGGAGTGCTAGTGCGCTAAAATTGCAATTATGGAATATTAAGTTTAATAATATAACTATTATATAATTAGATTATTAATTATGGAGTAATATATTATATAATTATATGATTAATTATGGAATTAAATTAAACAAAATTTTTATTTGCTTCTCTGAGTAAACCTCTTTCTCAATTTCAAACAAAATTATTCCAGTGCCAAATATCAAAGTCATTAGAAATTAGCTGTTATAACGAGTCTTCTACCGGCGTCCTGCCACAGAGGTAGCGAATCTTCCTCGGGATCTGGGCATCCAGGGTTCGAGTCCCGGTTAGGCCATGGTTGTTCTATCTGTGAAATGTGTGAATGTGTCCTCCTTCCCCATAAACAAGGACTGTGCAAGAGAATGTGATAAGTGTGCAGCTATAAGTCATACTCTTGGCCCCAGTTGGCGCTGTTTCAAAATAAGAGACGCTGCTTTCGGCTTAAAATGGCTGACAGCTGTCAGCACGCTTGTCCATGGTAAGGGCCATTAGTAACAACGAGTCTTCTAAAAACATATTTTAATTGGCCTAATGAATTCTAAATATATTTTTTATTTGTTGCCAATTTCTGAGGATTAATATAATATATAGACTTCCAAAATGATAATTGAACTTTATTTAGTTTAGAATTTCAGGGATTTACAGTTTTCATTCTACCACATTGTCTACATTATTGTTAACAATTCGATGCATAGTTACATACCCTAGAATCATGAAGATTTCCAACACGTAAAATGAGGTGGTTTCAGAAAAAAAGAGTGATTTTTTAGAAACTATTAGGGAAAAAATTAAAAGAAGGGAAATAAAATCAGAAGGCTATTAGTAATGCAATGGGACTGTCCAAAAAAGAAAAAAAAAAGCATAATGGAAGAGGGGAAAAAAGTAAACCCTAAAGGGAAAATCTTGGTCATAGAATGATCTCAAGTATAAAATTGAAACTAAAATAGCCATGAAAAAATAGAATAAAAAGTAAATCAGTGACAAAGTAATGAATAAAAGCAAACATAAAAAAATACAACAACCAGAGACATAGTATCACTTGAAAAAAGAAAATAGTGCAAGAAAAAAAATTCGTAAATTTGAATACAAAAACTCGAGGAAATTCCCAGATGCTGATACAAAACATTCGGGACTGGGATAAAAAAAGACTTATTTACATAAGCAAATAGAAACATTGAAAAAACAGTGTATCGTAAAAGAAACAAGTCCTGAAAATGCCAATAAGTCTACTGAAGCATTCAGATGATCTTGCAGGACTCACTATTCCTGAAGGTGGTTGTCGATTTGGAGAACGTGACATCCTGTACAGAGGTCACTGTGAAAGAGTTCCTTATATTCGCCAATAAAATTCCTGAGTTATCTGATCTTCACGTTATAGATTTTGTTCTATAATATGATCTTATAGAACAAAAACATTTATCCTCAGGCACCTTCTAGATTTTAGGTGCAGGTTAAAACGCTTATTAGTGCACTTCAACGAGTAACTGATTTATTGTTGACTTCAACCTTAAACTCACACCACAAAAGGTGAGAAATGTCATTAAAATAAGGTTATAAAAGTTGTGCGTCCCTTTAAGTCTGTTATGAGTCCCAGCAATAGAAAAAAGCGTCTCGAGTTTGCAAAGAAGTATATAAGCAAAGCCTCTGTTTTTTGAGGAATCTGTCCTTTTTAGTGATGCATTTCCGTGTATCAGATGATCGAGGCTTTAATCTGGAGGAAATCATAGTAGCTGATGTTAATTAACACTTTGCTGTTAATTAATTAACACCGGTGACGAGTTAACTCGTCTTTTCATGTCCAAACGTTGCTGACCGCTGACGAGTTAACTCGTCATTGCACTTGCATTATCTGTTTCAATTTATAACACCGAGGGCGATATGGAACATTGCAAAAACTTGGCGTATCGTGTTTAGGCTTGTCCGCTCTATAACAGAAAAATTACTTTTCCCAGTATTTATAATTTTATTGGAATTTTAGTAAAATTCCAAAAATTTCAACCATGACGGAACGTATCGGCGAAGAACTTTTTGATGTTCCATTTCAACAAAATTCATTGGAGTTATTTTAGAACGTTTTACTTTCATATTCAATTACAAAAAAGTAGCCGGTGACATGACATAGTTTCTGAGTAAAATTGCCGGTCACCAAAGTGTTAAGAATTTATGGTGAAGCATGGTGTTGGCATTATCATGGCACGCGGGATGATACGAGTGCTGTTGGTGTGAAAAATTTGTTTTACCGAAGGAAATATGGATATATACTTGGATGTACATTCTGAAACAAGACATTTTAACCAGTGCAAAAAAACTGTTTCTTGGAACAAACTTTACTTTACAATAGAACAACGATTATAAGCACCCTCTAAGATTTGTGAGGAGTGGTGCCTATATCATGTTAAGTAACATCTTCATAACCCCCTGATCTCCCGATTTAAATCCTATCGAACATTTATGGGAAAAAACCAGCTGTGGAATAAAAAAAGGACACAAAGGACATATTGGAATTCAAAAGGAACATTCAGAATGTTTAAAGCAATATTTCTCCATAAACAATAAGAAAACTTGTACGAGTTACAACTCAACGCTTGAGAGAAGTGAAGGCCAAAGGAGGGCCTACCGTTCAGTAAATGTAAGCTAGTCATCAGGAAAAGGATATTTTATATGCTATGTTAATACCATACAATAACTTTTTTTTGTTTCATATTAAAAGGCATTTTTTTTCTTTCAATTTACGTATTTAATTTTTTCCGCATAATTTCCCTTATTATATTCATAAATAATAAATGAAATTTTATTAAACCTGTCTGTTTGGTCAAAAAATTTAAGTTTCATAAACAGTCATAACTGCTCACGGGATATTCACCCCACTTTATGTGAAAGTACAAATCAACCGACAGTCAACTTCTTGTTGGGCATCGTTCAAATTCAAAATTCGCAACGTATCTGCATTTAAGAAGCTATAGCTACATTCCTATCCGTATCCAGTTACATATCACGGATATTGTGTTCATTTACATTTCGCAGATATTGCGTTCATATACATTTCGCAGATATTGCGTTCATATACATTTCGCAGATATTGCGTTCATATACATTTCGCAGGTATTATATTTATTTACGTTTCGCAGGTATTATGTTCATTTACATTTCGCGGATATTGTGTTCATTTGCGTTTCGCAGATATTGTATTCATTTACGTTTCGCAGATATTATGTTCATTTACGTTTCGCAGATATTGTGTTCACTTACTTTCGCAGATATTGTGTTCGTTTACATTCGAAGATATTATGTTCATTTACGTTTCGCAGATATTATGTTCATTTACATTTTGCAGATATTATGTTTATTTAGAATTCGCAGATGCTAATTGTGTTTATTTACATTCGCAGATATTGCGTTTATTTGTTTCAGATAGCCAAATAAATATTCAAATGGATTTCGTTCATAAATTGGTAGAAATCTACACATTTTATGTATGGGATCATAAATTGAATTTCATCTTTCTAGCACAAAACATCTTGCACTTATATTTAAAAGGTAGAGTGACAAACTGAAGGACCTACAGACAATCATAATTCCACATTTCGAACGAAAACGCAGATATTCATCAAAATTTGCGAATTTGAATTTGTTGAGGATTTTAGTAGGTACTTTCTATGAAAAACTTCAGCTATGAAAAAGAGTTTTAAAAATCATATCTGTTTCAGATGATTTTTATATTTAGGGATAATTTCGAAAAGCTGGCGTCTTGGCACAGGGGCTGCGCATCTTCCCTGAGAGCTGGGCGTGCCGGGTCCGAGTCCCGGTCAGGGCTTGGTTGTTCTTCTGTGTCCTATTTGTGAGGTGTCTGAATATGCCCCCCTGGAGAATGGGGCTGTGCAAGAAAGTGTCTGTGTGTGTCATCTTCATACGAGCTGGAAGTCAGACTTCTTCTCTCGGGAACTCAGGGAGTCCATATCCCCAGAAGCTATTGCAACCCCCTTTCCATTGTAAAGCGTACACGTCATCATCATCATGTGAGTAATTGTTGTTTCGGCAGTTACAAAAGATATGTTTGCTTTTGTTATTAAGATAAATAAACTATTATAACAAACTTTTTGCCGGCGTCTTGGCCCAGGGGTAACGCGTCTTCTCGCGATCTGGGCGTCATGGGTTCGAGTCTCGGTTAGGACATGGTTGTTCTTCTGTGTTCTATTTATGAGGTGTGTGAAGGTCACCCCCCTTAAAACGGAGCTCTGAAAGCCATTGTGGTGAATGAGTAGCTAAGTTTTACTCTTGGCCCTAATTGGCGCTACTTCAAAAACAAAAGACGCTCACTCGACTTAAAATCGCTGTCGGCCGTCAACACGTTTGTCCATGGCAAGTGCCATTAGTAAACAACAACAACATAATTTCAAAAGTGCTTTTCCTTCCGATTTCTTCAATATATCTTGCATTACCAAGATCAATAAATAGCTCTTCACATTTCTCAGAATACTATTGCAAAAAAATTCGTTCTTCGAATGTGATGACAAATAGCTCGTGCTCTGAATTACAAATCTTCTGACTCTGGAAATTGCAATTATGTAATTCGTGGCAATTAATTGAGAAGTCCAAAAAATCACGTGGGACACTGAAACGTCTCTGGTGTCCTCGGTTTCTTATTTAAATCGAAACAAAAAATACGTTCTTGAAAACCGAGTGTGTCATCTAATTGGGCTGTAGAGGAAGTCTCTCCTCCAAGGCATAAGCAAAACTCCTAATTAAGTGCAGTTGATTTGATTTGTTGAAAAACATCCTAATTTGAATGATTCCAAGAGCAGTTTTGAAAATGGGCTATTTACATAATGAAGAAGCATAAAACTTAGACTTACTGTCAAATAACTAGAACTTGGACCTTGAAATATTTCAACTAATTGGATATTTTAGGACTCTTAGGGTTGCTATAGTTTATTGATGGAATTGACATTGCTGAATTGGATGATATTGTTGTTGTTACTAATGGCCCTTGCCATTGACAAGCGCGCTGACGGCCGACAGCGATTTTAAGCCAATTGAGCGTCTCTTCTTTTCCAGTAGCGCCAACTAGGGCTAAGAGTACGACTTAGCAACTGCATGAGTCACATTCGTTTACACAATCCCTTTATACAGGAAGACGCATTCACACTCCTCACAGATAGAACAGAGAATAAAACCATGCCCTGACCGGGACTCCCAAATCACAAGGAAGACGTGCTGCCTCTCTGCCAGGACGCCGGTCGGATGATCTTCATTGATAGCTGATTTTATTTTGTAAACTTCATGAGCGGGGTTTATGAAAAATTCTTTATAAATTATACATATTGACAAAAGTATTAGATATGAATAAGCATCAGTAAATAGATTCCACAACAGCACTTTCATGTACTTCGGTCAAATTCAAAAAAAAAAAAAACGATTAAAATGAAATCTGCCATGTATATTCCAATGTATTATGCCCAAACACCATTTCTTGAATTGAAAGGCATCACGTGCTCGTGCAAAGTTAAATTATATTTTTATTTATTTTAAATGTTTCATTGAATGAGTCACTTTAGTATTGCAAACGATCCTAAGGACTTTGTCTCGCATTTATTGTTCAAAACAATATCACATTTCCTATTTCTTTCATTTCGTGTAATTACGTGCTCAAAAGGACATTCTTCTAGGTTTTATTTGTTGTACTCATTAACTTATATTTTTAAAATCAGAGCTTTTGCAAATGCAATAGCAACGTGTTATTAAAAGCTGATTTTTTGAAATGGAGCCTGAATAGATTTTCATACTCTTTTCTCTGCTTTTTGCTTTCTCTATTTGGAATGCATATATCTATATGCTTTCGCAAATTTTAAGTTATCAAGTGAGAACAAAATTTCTTGAACGAACAATCATTGAAAACGCTTGGATTAATTAAACAATCTAAACTATTTTTTCAAAAGATTTCCATTAATATTTGAAGAAAGCATTCATGAAGTTAAAAAAAATCATCTCATCAAAAAGTGGCAAAATGGAGAAAAAAAAGGTCTAAATTTCGAAGCTGCAACCATTTTTCAATATTTATGAGTTACTAAGGGCTATTTTTTTTGAGAAAGTTGAAATTGAAATTTTTTTTCGCTACCTATGCCATTTCGCAGATGCCACAAACACTTATAACCCAAACAATATCATATTCTCATTAAATAATATTAAAAATGGATTTTTCGAAATGAAAACGGCAAAAGATGCAATTCTAAAAACTCATCGCCTGTTTCCTTTCTCTGCAGACACATACACGCTGGCACATACATTATTTTTTATTATCTATCCATCTGGGGAACTGCTAATAGATCTCATATCTTGTATGTTGGCTATATTGCGTCATTGATCGCATGATGTTTTCCCGTCATTATTGGCTTACGAGCTTGGCATTGAAACTATAAGATATACTACTCACGCTCATATTTTTTTACGTGTTTAATATTGTTTTGTCCTTCTAATCCTAAAAAAATTAATCTATTTATGCTTATAATTGCCTTTTCCCATATTTCCACATAAACATATATACGGTTGCAAAAATTCATATACAAGAATTATATGAAGATGCATACTTTACTGTCTAGGAAAACAGGGTATTAAATACATGCAATACAATCTATAAATTCACAGAATTAATTCTATTTAATCTGCTAATTTTGGGTAACAGTAAAGCTATAGAATGGATATCAACGAGAGAAGAGGCTCTCTTAAGCTAAGCCAACTATCTAAGCTCGTTGCCTGAACTGATCACATCCTCCACCTTTAAGGCGCGCCTTAAATAGTGTCCCAATAAAGTGGGTCCGGAAAGCACTCGCTCGTTACAGATAACTGTGGAAATTTCTCCATCTTTCTCTAGAACAGAAGGCAAGTGCCATAAGTAACATCAATATAATAATATATTGTATTGCCCCAATTATATTTGTGTTAATGTATAAAATCCCTAAAATAGTGTAGGAATCAAAAGTTTAAGGCTTTTACCCTTTAAGCCATTTTCCAGGCTTCCTGAACCTTAACTATAGTTAACTATACCAATTTATGTTCAAAAACAAAAAGCAGCATATTTCGTTTTTTTTTCTCAAACAGAAGCTTTTACATCAGAGAGACCAATACCCTTTATTGCTTTTATTTCACCGGAGATGGCTGCAGATTTCGAAGCGCCGAGAGCAGGGACTCAACTAAACCTTAGAAATGGAGTGCCCCTGGAAAAGAAATTTAAATGCAAAATGAGAGACGGGGGTCCACAAAGCGTGAAAAGCGCCATTTGTCAATGTCAGCGCGCGCGTACTCCGACCAGCTGAATGGCTGAACCTGGAAGCGAAAGAAAGCAGCCAACAACAACAAAATAAATGCCAGAGAACGAATGAAAGAGGACAAAAAAGAATTCTAGAACAAGAAACAGTGAGCCAGCTCCTGGAGAAAAGGATATCTCAAAGAGACGGATTGCAGTACTGCAAGGAACGAGGAAAAAAATCTAAGCCGATGAACTCAGAGTTGGAAAAAATTGTTTTAGCAAGAGTGACAATTAAACTTCTCAACAGCATTTTTTTTGCTTTAAATTTTAAGTAAATTTAAAAGAAAAACTCTTATTTTTGTCTGCTTCTTTTATTATTAACTGTTTCCAACTTTTGCAATTCATAAACATAAATCATATGGTTAAAAAAAGATAAAAATGAAATCTGCTATCCATATTTCAATGCATCATGTCAGAACATACTTTCTTGAACGGCCCAAGCACCACGTGCTCGTGCAAGTTAAATTATATTTTTGTTCATTTTAATGGTTTCATTGAATGGGTCACTTTGGTATTGCAAACGATCCAATATAACTTTGTCTCGCATTGATTGTTTAAAAAAAATATCATATTTCCTATTTATTTCACTTCATATAATTACGTGCTTCAAATGACATTTTTCTAGGCTTTATTTGCTGTAGTCATTAACTTATTTTTTTTAAAATTGGAACTTTTGTAAATGGGATGGCAGCTCTTTATTAAAAGCTGATTTTTTGAGATGCTCGTGCAGATAATATAATTTGAATTTTTCTCCCACGGATTTTTGTTGACGCTAGAAAACCTCATTCCCAAAACAATATCATGTTTTGACATGATAAACTTTTACTTAGTATATCGAAGCGCACGAATTAATGAGTTAATTTATACACTCATATCGACGTTGTTTGCTCGGTAATACGAATACGTTTTCAGAAAGTCCATATATGGACAAAGCATGCTTTATTTTTATATATCTTTTTGTTTATGGCTGCTTATCAGGGCTTATGTAAGTGCGTAAAGTTATTAAAAGCTGATTTTTTGAGATGCTCGTGCAGATAATCAAATTTTTATCTTTCACTTACGGATTTTTGTTGACGTTAATTGTTGTTAATTTTTATATTAACATAGTGCTTCATGTTTGGCAAGAAGAATTGACTTGCTTAAAAAATATGTAATCAGTCCAATATTTTGACACTTGAAAAAATGTTGGAACCTGTATTTAGATAGGCTGAAATCCACCTTCCAACTTCACCAAACTCAAGGTGACACGTCCTTGAGTTTGTAACTTGTATTAGTATCCAAACGAACAAAGTATAGTACTTTCAGCCACCCTGTTGCTGATATGTCTACTAATATTTCGCTTATTGAACTGCATACCTGCTACTTTGGAGACTTGGAAATAATAACATTAATGGTGATGTGAAGGGTCATTCTAAAGTAGATTTCAATTATATTATATAATCCAATATTAATTTTTAACATTAGTACAAAATAACTATATTCCAATAGCTTCTTTTCATTTCGATTTAGAGTTGGTTAATTAAAATCGATTCCACCTATAAATAATTAAAAATTACTACATATTACTTACATCGATTATATTTAAATCCAAGACCTATAGACAAAAATATTTTGTAAATTTACGACAATACGATTTTCCTTGAAGTTATCTTGCTGCATTAAAGGAAAAAAAATGATATAATTGGAAAAAAAATACTGAATTTAGCAAAAAGTTGATTTTATTAATTGAATGATTTATTTTGACTTTGAAGAATTTTGTAGTTGCAAGATTTTTCAAAGGTTTTTTTGTAATAAATCATTAAGAAATTTGGGGACTTTCTTGTTGATAAAAATCATTCATAGTTAAAAATGTTTACTACAGTAGACCATTCTTTTACTTACATTATCGCTTGATCATGAATTAAAAGTTCATTGTTCAATTTCAAAAGCTACTTCAATGTAAATAGATTTACTTTATGGTTAAATAAAGAAAACAATACAATTCCAAGCTAATCCATTCTGTTTATAGTTAAACAAACAAACTATTGAAATAGAAATCTTGGAGAATGTAGACGACTTTAATGCAATAAGGTTTAAAGGAATGAACATTTTTGATCGGAATATGCTTCAATCGGGGAAAATTGCTTTTGAGGATATACAATAAATGTATATTTGAATGTAATACAACAGAACCAATGAAAACCAAAGCATTTAATTATTTATATACTTTAATTAACAATCAGGCAATGCACACTATATATTAAGGAACAAGCACAGGCAATTCAAATGAACAAGTATTAAGAAGGTTGGTTGTGCTTGCTTTTTACAATTAAAAACGTCAGGAATCAAGTTCATACTTTTTCGAACCTCAATCCCGATTTTTCATACTCAATTAAGGAAAAAAAAAGTCGATGTCCTGGAGCATAGGTAGTACGTCTGTCTCGTGATCTGGACGGCCCTGGTTCTAGTTCCGGTCAGGACATGGTTGTTCTTCTGTGTTCTATTTGTAAAGAGTGTGAATGTGCCTCCCTGTTAAAAGGGGCGGTGCAAGCGAATGTGATGAGTTTGTGTCATCTTCAGATGAGCTAGAAGTCAGCCTTCTACCCTGGGGTGCTCAGGGGTCCATACCCTCAGAAGCTACTACACCCCTCCTTTTACTGTAAAGCGGACACGTCATCAAAATCATAAGATTTATAATTCAAGGCTGGCGTCCTGGCATGGGGGTAGCTTCCACATGATGGGAGTGTTCCTGGTTCGTGTCCCGGTTCGGGAATGGTTGTTCTTCTGTGTGCTATCTGGGATTTGTGCGAATGTACCCCATCCCCATCCTATAAAAAGGGGCTGCGCAAGCGAATGTAATGAGTGAACAGCAAAAGTCGTATTCTCGGTCTTAGTTGCTTCTACGACAAAATAAGAGACTCTGTTAGGCTTAAATCGATGACAACCTCTGCGAACTTGTCCCTGGAAATTGCCATAAAAAACAACAACAACAGGTACACTTTGATGTCAAGATTATTCGGCTTATTCTTCATAGATATTAGCAATAATTTAATACCCACTTATTTCACAAGAGGAAACCCGCTACTTTTTAATCACAATAATAAAACGAACAATCAGATTTTTAAATGAAACAAAGTAGCTGCTATTTTCTGAAATGACCTCTCAATTTTCATAAAAAGCCAACAAGAAATCTCATTTCACTTTTTGGCGATAAGTTAAATAGGCTCGAAGTAAAACCAATACATCTGCTGGAAGCTGACAAACCAGCCGTACTGGGACACATTTTCATTAAAGTTCGCACGGGCCGGCTCATTTCAGAGTTAGGAACATTAGCCCTGAATAAATATTGGCTCTTCTCGAATATTTGCGGAGGTGGAGGGCCGCCCATGGAAATGCGCCCCATCTTTCCAGCAAATTAAAGGACTAATTTTGACGTCGCTGTCATAATGACAGCGCCGTATCATTTTGTGGGGCAAGGGGCAATTACGACTTCAATTTGATTTTTCTCTCATGCGTTTGGTGTAGAGTCATTAGAAAAATCGATATTTTTCAGAGCTAATATTCATATAATAAAACGAATCCTCATATTTTGAATTTTCTTCCACCCCCGCCCCCGATTTAAGTAATAGAACAGTATTTTTTAAAACCTGGATTGAGAATATCTGTTAGAAATATTGAGTAGAATTAAAATATTTGAACACTTAAAAATGTCAGGCTTTGTTCAGTTCACTTTGGATAGTAGACTCAGTCTAAGAAATAAAAGTATTCAAATAAATATTTAGCTTGGTTTACTACTCACTTATGCATTTGTCAACTTTATATATTTCCTTCAAAAGGCATAAAGGATGTTTTCCCTCTGTAATAGTATCTCAATGTTTGATTTTTAAATCGTTCCACTCGAAAAAATGCTTTAAGGTACATGAAGAACAAGCATATATAGTTTGAGTAGATGAATATAAGGAATAAAATAGTAAATACAATTGATGTACAGGAAGGAAACAACAGTTAAATTCAGATACAAAAATTATCAATAAATTTTATTAAAAATGGGCTTTTTATTTAGTATTAAAAGATGTCATATAGAAAATCGGAGAAGAATCTCATTCAGAGAATAATGACATATCAAAAGAGTGGAGTTATTTTCAACTTCATCCATAGTTCTAGACGTCGCTGGACGATTATATATATATTAAAATTAAATTAAACCCTAATTAATTTCCTATTAATTTAATTTAGCTTAAAGTAACATCATCTAAAATATTTTCTCATTTCCTGATCCATTCCACTTGTTCTAGTTAATTAATTCAACAGAAGCTTTGTAAATCATCTGAATCAGCCGAGTGAAGAGATAAAAACTGTCCAACCAATCACATTCCTTTAAAAGATCCCTATGATTTCCTTACACGTGATAGGCTTGAGTCAAAAATCCCTATTAAAATCTCAATGTGTTTATATTTGCGGGGATAAAAGTTTCATTATCTTTTCATCATTCCGTTTTGCATGTGCTCGTCGCTTTTCCTAACAAATAATGCGTGCTCCCCGTGAACTTAAAAATTCAAAGTGTCATCTATGTCTTCGAAGCCACCTTCCGTTTTTAACAAATAATATATATATATATATATATATATATATATATATATATATATATATATATATATATATATATATATATACTGAAGTGACAAAAATGGGATGACTGTTAATATCATGTCGGTCCTCCTTTTGCCCGGCATAGTGCAACAACTCGACGGGTCATGGAGTCCACAAGTCGTTGGAAGTCCACTGCAGGAATATTGAGCCATGCTGTCTGTATAGACGTCCATAATTGTGAAAGTGTGGATGGTGCAGGAGTTTGGGGCACGAATGGATCTTTCGATGATATCCCATAAATGCTCGATGGGATTCATATCGGGCGATCTAGGTGGCCAGATCATGCACTGGCATTGTCCGGAATGTTCTTCAAACCAATCGCGGACAGTTCTGGCCCGGTGACATGGCGCATTGTCATCCATAAAAATCCCATCGTTGTGTGGGTACGTGAAGTCCATGAATGGATGCAAGTGATCTGCAAGCAGCGGAACATAACCATTTCCAGTCAATGATCGGTTGCACTAGAGGACCGAGTCCATGCCATGTAAAAACAGCCCACACCCTTATGCAGCCACCACCAGCTTGAACAGTGCTTTGCTGACAGTTTGGGTCCATGACTTCGTGGGGTCTGCGCCACTCTCGAACTCTACCATCAGCTCGTAACAACTGAAATCGTGACTCATCTGATCACGCCACGGTTTTGCACTGGTCTAGGGACCAGTCGATATGCTCATGAGCCCAGGAAAGTCGCTGCAGGCGATGTCGTGCTGTCAGTAAAGGCACTCGAGTCGGTCTTCTTCTGCCATAGCCCAAGGAAGACACATTTCGCCGCACAGTCCTATCGGACACGTCCCTCGTACGTCCCACATTGATTCCTGCAGTTATTTGACGAAGTGTTGCGTGTCTATTAACATTGACCATTCTACACAGACGTCGGCGGTCTCGGTCGTTAAGTGCAGGTGGTCGCCCACTGCGCTGTCCATGATGGGATGGGATGCCTGAAATTTCATACTCTCGGCACACTCTTGATACTGTGGATCTCGTAATGTTGAATTCACTAACGATATCCCCAATGGAATGAACCATGCATCAAGCTCCAACTAACATTCCACGTTCAAAGTCTGATAATTCTCGTCGTGCCGCCATAAATCACGAAAACCCTGTTCGCATGAATAACTTGAACACAAATGAAAGCTCTGGAAAACGAACTGCGCATTTATACTTTTTCGCTGCGATACTACTGCCATCTGTATATTTGCATATTGCTATCCCATGACTTTTGTCGCTTCAATATATATATATATATATATATATATATATATATATATATATATATATATATATATATAATTAAGTAGCAGTCAGAAATAACACTTTATCTTTAATTAATTCCAGATAAGTCTGTGATTCATTCGCATTTTTTATACCATTATTATTATTATTTTATCTCTTTTTTTTGCATCGGGATCTTATTATGTTTTGGATCCTAGATTAGTTTTTATCTGTTTTCATTGACTCTCAATGCTAAGCAGGGTTGGAAACAATTCTTTAATATATTTTAATTAGAAATCCCAGAATGAATTCTAATTGAAAAGGGATTTTTTTATCGAATGGGAGATTTATGCAATAAAGACATTTAGATTATTTTTAAGGAAGGGAGAAATTAATTTATCACTGGCAATGATTTAAGATAGCGTGTTTATCATATATTTATGTCTATCTCTGTTAATTTTTACTATTAATAAAAATGAATGTTCTACAAATCTTGGTATTCAACAAATCAACCCGTTTGATCTATAGATAGATGATAACTGTGAATAGAAATTTTTAACTTTAATCCATACTTAACTTACATAGCCTCATTTTTAAACATATGGTAATATTTCCTTTTTTTAGATTACGTTCGCAGCAGTAAAAGAATCGTTAAAAAAACATTACATTACATTATTAAAAAACATTATTTTTAAATACTTTTTTTCGCCGCATTTAAACGAGCAAACTATCTTTCGTTCATTAAAACTATCAAACAAACAAAAATTATATCAGCACATTTTTATTTTCAAAAAATAAGTTTTTTGATAGGTACATTCGGATATTATTTAATACGAGGATTAAAAATTTGGAGCATTGAAAAAATAAATATTTTAAAAGCGTAATTATATTTATACTTTTAAATGGGAAAAATAAATTTCAAAAAACTAGAGATGAAACATAAAAATCGTAAAAGTATGGAATGCTGGCGAAAATATTATAAATAAAGTGGAATTTTAATTAGGTTATTATTTATTTTTCGTTTTTCAATGAATATTCAGGAAGTTTTTCAGTTTTTATATGTTTTTTTGACTTAATTTACTTGTAGTATTTTGAAAACCTCTTGTGTTTAAATTTTTCGTATTTACTTTCAGAATTTTAATCGATTTTTTGATTGGGCTTAGTAAAGCAAGAGGCATATTTGGATGTTTCAAATTTTTTTAATGAATATTTAAGATTTTTTAGCTTATAATTTTATATTTCAGTTTATTCAATCATCATATAATTTTGGAAAACTCTTGTACTTTAATTTTATTTTTGGTTTTATGAATTTTAATCAATTGGTTAATTGGGTTAAATGAAGTTGTATACATAATTGGATATTTAAAGATTTCAATTAAACTAAATTTTTTTCTTTCATAGCATTAATCAGAGTGTGTTTTCGCGATTAGAAATTAGAATGCCTTGCTGATGGAATCAATTGTTTGAAATTGTGCGTCATTTCCATTCATCACGTGATTAAGAATTTATATGAACTGTATCATTCATACTGAGTTAAATATGATTCTTGGTCGTAATGCATCAATTATAATTACTATTTACAACAATTTTTACAATGAAAAATCTATTTAAAAAGTGCCCAATAAAATGGACTACAAAACAACAACAAAAATATTGCAGCAAAAGAGCATTATAAAGGTATCCTAAAATTAATGCAAGAATTGAATTTGCCACCATTATTGCAGTAAAATGTTGGAAAAACTACTAAAAAACCATTTGACAACTGACAGTTGAGGGTTAATTAAAAATGGAGCGTTACACGATGCGATAAATTATTTTCATTGTTGGACAATATTTCAAAAATAATGAAAGTCTGGCGGTCACAGCTTAAAATTTGAGAATTGGCTTCCTAGATCGTGTGACTTAATACCACTGAATTCCTTTTTACGCGGTTATTTAAAATCAAAGGTCTGCCCAACAAGCCCAGAAGCACGCGTTCATTAAAGAAGGAAATTCAACGCTGTATTACCAAAATTCTGCCACATTTATGCAAAATGGTGATGGGAAATTTTGACAAAAGTATCCACATGTGGTAGAAAATCCATGGTGGCCATTTGCCCTTTATATTATTCTGCATATAACTCTATCCTGTGCACTTTCCGATTCTATAAAAAGATAATTTATATCAAGTTTTTCTATCATGTAACACTAAGGTTTTGCTAACCCTAAACTAACGATTGTTTAAATATTGTTGCTAGCAATTTACTGCGTGAATGGAAGCAAATTCAAATCTTGCTTTAACTTTTGGATATCCTTTATAAACTTCTGCAACTTTTTTCTTTTTTAGTTTCTAACTTGAAATAAAAATTGCAAATTTAAATAATTTGGAAAAAAGTTATATAAATGAATTTCTAAATGTTTAATTCTCCCCCTCTCTCTTTTTTTCAAATTCTTCTGATTGACTTGACATCACCCTTCTTTCGCAAAAGCCTTCAAAGTAAGAAAAGAAAGCACATTAGAGATTTTCAAAATACTCTATCATTAAATCCCGGCCACTTTCTGAGCTCATTTGAAGCCCATTAAGTCCTGATTATCATACATTTAAGAAAAAGTCGCCTTGTCCCTTTTTTTTCTTACTTTTTTGTCCTCCGATTCTTCGATTATTACTTACTTTCTTCTTTTTTCTACTTATTCTTTGGCATTTTTTTTTGCCAGGTTGACATTTTTTAATTCCTCGATTCTTTTTATAAAACTGTTTTAATGAGGGAAATAATTTGATAGTCTTTAACTTATTATCAGTGCATCCTATATGTTCATTAAACAAAGATTAAAAATTAGTTTTGTCATATAAAGAACCAATTTTGAAGAGTAGACGCTAAAAATGTGTTCTTTTTTGTTTATCATTCTTTTGTCTTCGTTAATTAGAAAGAAAAAAAAGAAAACGTTTATTTTTTTCCTAACAAAATTGCACCTAAAAATCACTTTACCAAAATGATTCTTTGAAGATAAAATAAAACACCACTATCGAAATATTTCAAATTATAACTCGCTTCTTTAAAATTATGAATTATACTTTCCATATTTATTTGTCAACGCTTCAAATGTTTGTTAAAGACTTTATTTATATAAATGTATGAGATTTGTTTTACTCCCATCAAGCTCATTGCTTTGAAATTAATTTTAATAATTTATAAATGTTCGGTTAAGGTTTTTACAAAATTTATCAAAGTTTTAAGCTATATTATAAAGGATCCAAATCATAAGCTAAAATATTTAAATACTGAAAAACAATTTCTCGTATATATTTGGCAGCATTATTAGAATAATGATAACAACATGTTATTTAATTTTGACTCTTTTTCATTGAATGACTTATTAACTGACAGAATTGTTCTCAACTGATCATCGAAATGATTTATTAATTTTACTCTTCTGTTCAAATTCGGAGTTTCCATCAAAACTAAAAAAATTGAGTTAACAATTGAGAGATAAATTCGTGGCTGTACATTCCATAACATATAAGAATTTGAAATTCAAATCCAAATTAATATTTTTCTCAAAATCGCAATTAGATTATTTGTAACAATTTTCTTTCAATAGATAAGATGTAGTTTTGTGAAAGAGCAATCCATAGCATACGAAAATACAAAATTCTAATTCAGAATTATTTCTCTCAAGATCTTAATTAGATTATTTACAACAATTTTTTACAACAGCTGAGAGTATGTTTGCGGTTGATCAATCCATAACATACTAGAATTTCAAATTCAAATCGATTATATGTTGCTTCCAAAATAGTAATGAGATTATTTGCATCAGTTTCCTCTTTTTAAAACAATTTCTTTCAAAATATAAGAGATACTAGAGCTGAACAATTCGTAACATACTAGTGGAATAATTCATTATTGTTTCTTTCAAAATCTTAATTGGATTATTTGTAACAATTTTTTTCAATAGATGAGATATAATTTTGTGACTGAGCAATCCATAGCATACGAAAGTATGAAATTCAAACTCAAAATTATTTCACTCGAGCTCTTAATTAGATTCTTTGTAACCTTTTTTTTTGTCAGATGAGAGATACATTCGCAGTTGAGCAATCCATAACATACTAGAATATAAAATTCAAATGAAGTATATATTTCTTTAAAAAAAGTAATTAGATTATTTGTGTCAGTTTCTTCTTTTTAAATCAATTTCTTTCAAAAAAATAATTCATACATAAGTCATACACCTGAACAATCTGTAACATACTAGTAGAATAATTCATTATTGTTTCTTTCAAAATCTTAATTGAATTATTTGTAACAATTTCTTTCAATACGTAAGAGACACATTTGTGGATGAGCATTCCATAGCATAAGAAAATACGACATTCAAATCCAGAATTATTTCTCTCAAGCTCTAAATTAGATTATTTCTGGCGATTTCATTCAATAGATGAGATAAATTTGCTGCTGAAGAATCCATAACATACTAGAATACGAAATTCAAATCCAGTATATAATTATATCAAAATCTTAATTAGATTATTTGTAACAATATTTTTGTAACAATTTCTTTCAATAGGTAAGAGACACATTAGTGGATGGATTAGCAACATACGAAGATACGACATTCAAATCCAGAATTATTTCTCTCAAACTCTTAATTCGATTATTAATGACAATATCTTTCAACAGACGAAATAAATTTGCTGTTGAGCAATCCATAGCATACTAGAAAGCGAAATTCAAATCCAGTATATATTCATATTAAAATCTTAATGAGATTATTTGTAATAATTTTTTGTAACAATTTCTTTCAATAGATAAAGGATATATTTCTGGCTGGCCAATCCATATCATACTAGAATATGAAATTCAAATGCGGTATATGTTTACCACAAAATCATTAGACTATTTGTAACAATTTCTTTCAAAAGATGAGTGTACTAAAATCTGAAATTCAAACGCGGTATACGTTTATCACAAAATCATTAGATTATCTGTAGCAATTAGTTTATTTGTAACAATTTCTTTCAAAAGATGAGAGTACTAGAATATAAAATTCAAATGCGGTATATATTTATCACAAAATCATTAGATTATTTGTAACAATTTCTTTCAAAAGATGAGAGTAATAGAATATGAAATTCAAACGCGGTATAAGTTTACCACAAAATCATTAGACTATTTGTAACAATTTCTTTCAAAAAATGAGAGTACTAGAATATGGAATTCAAATGCGGTATATGCTTATCACAAAATCATTAGATTGTTTGTAACAATTAGTTTATTTGTAACAATTTCTTTCAAAAGATGAGAGTACTAGATTATGGAATTCAAATACGGTATATGCTTATCACAAAATCATTAGATTATTTGTAACAATTTCTTTCAAAAGATGAGCGTACTAGAATAAGAAATTCAAATGCGGTATATGTTTATCATAAAATCATTAGACTATTTGTTACAATTTCTTTCAAAAGCTGAGAGTACTAGAATATAAAATTTAAATCTAGTTTATATTTATCTCAAAATCTTGATTAGATTATTTGTAACATTTGTTCATATTCATCTGCTGCGAACGAAGGGATGGAAAAATGTCAAAGATTCGACTGCTTTATCAATGCTCCAATGATCTATCGCTCAAAACAAAGTCATTTCATCGCTTAACAAACTTAATCCGGGGATGAATAACTTAAATCTGGAATCTGCTCTGCATGCACCTATCTCAATTTTTCTTACGTCACCTTCCAACCAGCCCGTCATCAATCATTTCTAGAAAAGGTCCTTGTGCAATTTCCTCCTCTAGATTTCTGCAATTTCTTTTTTGTGTTCAGGAGGAGAGCAGCAATCGCGAGGCCGGTATTGTGCAGGCCGGAAGCTTCATTACTTTCAATTGAGGCGGCAGCTACTGTGGGCCCGGTTATGTCATCATCGTGCCGCTGGTATTCCATTCTGTGATCAGCCAGTTTTTATTTGTTCCGGGGAAGAAATTCCAGCAGCGTCACATGCCAGTGACGTCATCTCTGAGATAAATGGCCCTCAATCCTGGTGTGGAATAAGAAATTACTGATTTTTTGCTGCTGCTGCTGTTGTTGTTGATGATGATGATACTAGCTGGTATTTGTTTCAGGCATATTGTTGGTGATATGCATTCATAAACCTGCGCAGAGTGGTTTCAATTTCCTTAATTATTATTTTTTCACTTTCCCTTTCTTGTATACGATGCGCATGAAGAAAAAGAATTATACTTTTCAAAGTAATTCGAACTCTATATTTTTGCAAACTTCTTGTGTCAGAATAATCCTGAATTCGAAGATTAATTGGAATTATGCCTGGTTATCTTTCGAGTTGTATGCATAAAAAATTCATAGTTTAATAAAAAATTAAAAATAAATGACTTCAATCTCTTTTCGAAACCATTTTTTTAAAATTGAACCTGTGCATTCCTAACTTTACACGGGGCTTACAGAAGTAAGTATACAACACTTTCCATACAGAAACCGCAGAAAGAACAAAAGGAGAACAAACATGCCAAAACCGGGACTCGAACTCTGAACGCCCAGATCAATGTGGCAGGACATCGGCTAATTTTCAACACCATTGGCCTCAAAATTCGATAAATGTATGAAATTTAGTTATCAAGGCTGTAAATCAAATTTTTATACTTTCTCGGTCACGAAATACACACAAAGTAAGTACTGTAATGGTCTAAGAATTCGATTTTGAAATCTTGCTTATCACGACGTTGTTGGTCACTTTGAGTTTGAAAAACCTATTTTTGGAATTATTTATCTGTCTGTCTGTCTCAAAATCGCTGTGAGACAAACAGATACAATTTGTCACTTGGTCTCTATTACACATTGGTAGATTTTTTGTCAAATTTTGAATGAAATTCATTCTAAGGAAGTCTGTCTGTCCAGCTGTCTGAATATAAGTTAACACAATAACGCAAAACAAACACAGCTAGATGGATAGAATTTGATGCGAAGATTTAATATTTAGAGAGTATATAAATATAGGAATAAAATCCGTCAACTTTTTGACTGTCTGTCGGTCTGTACTTTCACAAGCTTGTATACGTAAAACACAAAAACAAAATGACTTTGAAATTTCATATATGATTTTTTGTCAACAATTGCATTTTTGTGCAGAAGGTAAGTTCGAATTAATTGGAAAAAAAGCGCCAAAATAAATATTCGGTTTTATAATACTTTCTAATTTAAAATACCTAAGTTATAAATCACCCCAAAAAAAAAAGAAAATCGTCAAAGATGGCATTCCAATAAACTTTTTCATAACTATTCTTTTCCATTAATGCATGATTAATAACATACAAATATATTTATTAGAAAAAGAGAGAGAAAGTTTCAAGGAGACTAATCTCGCTGTCAAAATAAAAGTCTTTAAGTGGTTTTAAAATTCCTTCTCATGAATTTTAATGAATTCCTACATTATAATTTTTTTCTAAGGGGAAAGAAAATTACATCATGTATGAGTTCAAATAAATACGATAATTCAACAAGCAAGATATTGAAATTTATGTTAATATTAATTATGCGATTCTAAATTCTTTCTTTGTTTCTTTTAACAATTTGTGCCTTGAAATTTTAATACTTCTGTTGAGTGGAACGTTCTTTTTCTGCAATTTGTTGTTTTCGATCCAGATGACAAAATTTACTTTTACAAAGCTCTAAATTTTTATCTGAAATAAAGTTATAATGAATTAACCGGTTTTTCTCCCCTTAAAAGTACAGTTTTCAATTACTTGCAACAAAATGACTGTTTTTTTTTTTTTTCAATTTCAAATTAATCTAGAAAAAACTTAACAAGACCTGACAAACCATGGGTTAACTATTTAATCAAGTTTTTTTTTTTAACTATAGTGTAAGAAAGAAGAAATGGTCATGGGAAGTTCTACATAAGAAAGTTTTTTAAAGAATTAAATTCTATTATTTTTTTTTCTAGATCACGTAATGTTGTTATTTCTTTTAAGAAGAAAACTTTTAATTAAAATTCTAGGCAATCTCTCAACAGTAATTTAAACGAAAAAAAAAACTCGAATTACTCTTGAATAGAAAAGAAAAACACTTCCATGAAAATGAGTTATAGCAGCTTGATTTAAAAAAAAAATGTTTATGTTTTCGTAGTAACCTACAGAAAATGTAACGCATATCATTAAGGGTTTTATACTTAATTATAAAAGAAATATATTATAAATTCTGTACATTAGCCTCTAAATATTAGTTTCTCAAAAGAATAAAGCTGAAATAAACAAAAATATGATTAGAAACAAAAACTTTTAAGTATATTTTTTCATTCTAATTATTTTCAATTCTCAAGCATTTAGTTTACCTTTTAAAGTCAAATATGGTCTTAATTTTTTTTTCAATTCCTACTATTAGTTCACACTCTCCTTATATATAAATCATGTTCAAATTTTGAATGGTTAATAAAATACTTTTTAATCAACCAATCCAGTTCAAATATATCTTTTTAAAATTGTAGCGAATGATACTTGATGCTAATGCAGTTTTTTTCAAATAATAATAAGAGATTAATTTGATTAAATTTTTATTAATTAATTAAAAACTTATTTTCCCGCCAAAAATTTTCATTTCCCCGTCGCCAAATGAGTAAAACTTAAGTTTACTTTGTCTATCCACACTAATGAGATAAGGCTTAACATGTTTTAGACAGATTATTTCAAACCATTCTATTTATTTTCTTAGTGTTTAATGTGTTAAATGAATTAAAATAAGACAGAATTAAAAGAAATTAAAAAATTTTAATCTGTATCGGGTTATCCCTACTGGCATAGAAAATACATGCATTTGCATTGCTCCAACTGGCTTTGAAAATCCACGCATGCGCTGTGTATTTCAATGGATACGAACTTGATTTTGTTTTGATCAGGCATAATTTTTTGAAAAATTATTTATATTAATTGTAATTATTTAATAAAAAGTAACTAAAAATTGTTGAACTAAGTAGGAATTGACTTAATTTTTTTATTTATTACTTTTACTAGTTTATTAATAAGTGATGCCACATATGTAAAATCAAACATTAATTTCTGACAATTTAGTTTTAAAAATATTTAAATAATTTTTTTTCGTTGTGGATACACAGAAGCACAAAAATTTTATTTTAACCATGTTCTTAAAATTATCTCCAGGCTGTTTAAATTCAAATTGATATTCACAACCACGTGGATTCTCCATATCTATGGGTGCGCAATGACAGTAACTCTGACTTCTTAAATTGCTGACCTAACAGTTCTTTAGTTTCGGTTCAAGCGACATTAAAAAAACAACAACCAGGAAATATGCTTTCTGAATTATTTTTCTAATGTACTCTTTTTGCTCCTTATTTTTAGAAGTGAAGCTTTGTCCCATTTCCCTCTTATTATTATTGCTCGAACTTGCAGAAATACTATCGAAAACTGCGTTAAAAATTATTCTTTATCAGGTTATCAATAATTACAGTTATGGCCATTTTCAAACGACTGCAAATTCTTTCACCACTTTACAGGACAAAATCCGCCTCCCTAATGATATTCAATATAAGTGCATTTATAATTATATATATATATATATATATATATATAAAATGTTATTATACAGGGTAAGTCAAAATGAATATAGCGATTACAAACGGCTATAACTATTTAATGAAAAAAGATATATCGATAAGATTTACACAGAATGTAGACGGAACTTCAAAATTTATTAACGTAAAGCGCACGTGCAGCCAAGCGGATGCCTGCGCATGCGCGAAATCGAACTTCGCAACGACAAGAAACCTGTTCAGCGCGGCGTCTCATTAGTGGAAATGGCTAGTCCCGTGCAGAAAGCATTCTCTGTGTTGGAATTTCACAGTTGCCGTTCTGTTATTACAGTGCAGAGAAAATTTCGTCAGCGGTACAATGAAGAACCTCCAAATGCGAACAACATACGCAGATGGCATCGGATGTTTGAGGAAATCCCTGTGATTTCTACCTATGGGGTTATGCGAAAGACAGAGTGTTTGTGTTTCCCTTGCCCAAAACAATTGAAGAACTGAAAGTACGCATTTGTAATGCGCTTGAGTCGGTTAATGAACAAATGCTTCAGAATGTATGGCGTGAAATGGAATACCGATTAGATGTTGTCCGTGTGACCAAGGGAAGTCACATAGAACATCTATGACTTCTGTATATAAAATTTTGAAGATTCTTCTACATTCTGTGTAAATCTTATCGATAAATATTTTTTCATTAAATAGTTATAGCCGTTTGTAATCGCTATATTCATTTTGACTTACCCTGTATTTATAGGTTAAGGATAATGGCCGTTCATTTAAATAAAGATTCACAAACAAAAGCAACTTATTCATAAATCCATTTATTAAACAAAAGATAAAGGGGGGAGGAAATACTATATGCATGATCGATTCATAAAAACTACGATTTTTGCGAGAGCAATTACAAGAAATATCTCCATTACAAAGTCTTAGCTTTACATGGTTCTTATGATGGCTAACATATTTTATGTTTTCAAAACTACGAAATATAACGCCAAGATATGCTGAATATTGTTATGAATTTAGTGTAAATTAGATGTAAATATTGTGAATATGTATGAAATTTCTTGTAAATATTTGTAAATAGTTCAATTGCATAAAATTAATTGTAATAGAATCACGCGTCTGCGAGAAAAGACCGTTCTAAGGAGATTTACATCAGAAGATCCCTATGTTTGATATAGGTGTGTTGGCAACGCAATGAGGACGCTAACAGTTTTTACTACACACTAAAATGTGTAGTAGAAGTTAAAAAATAAAGATGTTTTCTTATTTTAGAAAAATTAGAGAAATATTAGAGAAAGTTCCACAGTTGTCTGGAACGAGCGCGCCGTTTCTGCATTTGCCCATCTCACTTTCGTGGAACTCTATATAAAGCAGCCGCTTAAGGTGGAGATCAAGTCATTTCGGAGAGCGAGCTAGTTAGTTAGTTAGCTAAGCTTGAGAGAGCGTCTTTTCTTTTTGACGAGCGTTCTATATCTTTGCTGTTAATTGAAATTACTGGATTAAATATTGATTCCCAGTAAATTGGTAGCTTTTGTTGCGTTTATTTAATACAGTTTTCTTAGTCAATAAAGTCTGTATCTCCGCACCGTTCTTGTATGATAATTTTCGTAAAAACACTAATTTATTGAAGTGATCTTAAGGAAGATTACTACACTCACCAAGCAATGATATCTGAAGTTCAGGTGCATATTTACGAGGTGATTGATGGGGCTGCAACTTGTCTGCCTCCTTTAAGTGTAAATTATCTTTTTCTATCAACTACATAATTAATTAAAAATTGTATAATATATAATTAATAATAATATATAAATATTTATGCCAAATTATATTTTGGTGTATAGTAAGAAACGAGAAAATAATTTCACCTTTACCAAAACTGGGTATATCAATTAATTTAAAAAATGCCGGCAACCTGGCACAGAGGTAGTGGTCTTTCTCGTGATCTTTTCGTCCAGGGTTCGAGTCCCGTTTAGAACATGGTGGTTCTTCTGTGTTCTATCCGTGAGGCGTGTGAATGTGCCGTCCTATAAAAAGTGATTGTTCAAGCGAATGTGGTGAGTGTGTAGCTAAGTCGAACTCTTGGCCCTCGTTGGCGCTACTTCAAAAACAAGAGACGCTCCTTTCGGCTTAAAGTCGCTGACGGCAGTCAGCGTGCTTGTTCATGGCAAGTGCAATTGGTAACAACACTTATAAAATAAATCATTATTATTTACTATTTTATTCTAATGCTGGTTCGAATGTCCTTAGCATTTTTTCCTCTCTCATCATTGATTTTACTTGCCCTTATCACCCGAAATACTCTGTATCAACTTATTTGTGTCCATAAAATGTATTTTATGTATTTAATTCTTTCTGATATATCTTTCGATTTACTTAATTTCATTGAAAGAAAATGAAATCTTCAAGACTAGCATTTGTTTCATCAAAGTGTACACTTCGGGAGCCTTTTCTTAAGCTCTTCAACCCAGATTTTTATGCATAACTACAACTGCAGCTGTACCGTGTTTGTTTTTGCTGCAGCTGACAGTTCTGTGCCCGTTTCTAAGATGGAGGTTTTGTTTCCGTTTCTGATCCATTGTCAAATAAAGATAGCAAAGCCCTAAATTATCAATGCAGAATAAAGATTTTCTATGAGTCTAGAATTTTCAAACTGCATTTGTCAAAAGTCGATGTGTTTTTAATAAACTCCTTAATTTATATGTTAGCAATTACACATAATTTATATTATTATTTAAAATTCAAGCAAAAAGCATACTTAATATATTACAGTGTTTAATTTTAGATATTTTGCAGCACATTTTAAAGCATAGTTATTTATTAAAACAGATTGCAATTCGGAAGTAAAACGTTTTGCTTACACTAATAAATATTTGAAATTTATAAGATTTATCTATGTTTACAACGTATTGTTCAGATAATAAATAATTCTTCAGTTTTTTAATAAAATTAATTAAATATATAAGCAATGCAATATAAATTATTACTTATCGAATCCTGTTAAGAACTTTTTTGGGCATAAATCATAAGGAATAAACTAAAAATATTAGTATATATAGCTGTTCACCGCCATCTGTAACGTTCAACGGTAATAAAAATATCCTTTTCCTTTTGGTCTGCGTCTTTATCAGAAATGAAATCAAAATATTTATTTTAGCATTTAGCAAATGAGAGAGTTTTTTTAAGGTTTTAAATGAATCATGAATCAGAGGAAGAATAAATGTAATCAAAAATGAAAATTTGTTATGGAATCCTAAAATTCCCCTTATTTACATTTTTTTTCATCTTGGATAATTCCAAAGATTAATACGCTAAGGTCTGCAAATGTTATTATTTTATATTTAGGCTAATAATACAATACACAATTAGCAAGATTAAAAGAGTTTTTTGGTACAAAATATGACAATGCGCATAATTTTTTCCCTTTGCAAGAAAAATAAGAGGAAATCTTTTTAATTGTATGGCTTTAATTATAATAAAATTAAATTTTATTTCATTTATATAAATTGACTTCCAGTTTTTATTTCATTTATACATATTAGAATTAGTTTTAATACCAATAATAGATTAAAGCTATCAGTCAGATATAGAAAGTTATGGAACTGTAGAGGGAAAATGCAACCTATATTTATTTCATGAAAAGCCTTAAAAAATTGCAGAATGAAGAATATAGAAAAGCATTCGGTAGAAAAATCCACAAAAACATTATGAAAAAAAACAAACGAAAAAAAAATTGTAACGATAGAATTTCACTTAAAACTTAATTACATTAAGTCAAAATAATCCAACAATTTTATGAAAATAAGCTTTTATAATTGTGTGATCCAATATTAAAAATCTTTCTATATACCTCTAATTATCTTATTTTCAACATCTTAGAACTAAAATGTAATTATCTTTTTTTTCTCGAACAAGTTTTAGCAAAATTCTTTGATTCCAGAATATTTTAAGGACACATTTTATTAAATGTCTTCTAAATCTTTGATAACAAGTAGAAAAATATCTTTCAAATGCCGTCTTTGAGAAGATTAAATTAGTTAAAGCATTTTCATTTAAAACTAATGATGAAAAGTTTTTGGTCATGAAAAGAATAGTTAAAGATAGTTAAGATAATTAAGGAACAACCTGGAAACTAATTTAAATACATGGGTTCTATTAACTATTCCTACGACCATTATAGCATAATTACAAGAGAGAAAAAAACCACTTCGGAGATTTAGAAATAAAAGATTGAAGTTAAATTATTTTAAACTGCTTACATTTCAAGAAGATTTATAAGGATTCTCATTAATTTCATAAAATATTAAAATTAAGGATAATTTATGTTGTTGCTTCTTATGGCACTTGCCATGGACAATATTTGGTAACCAAATTATTAACACGAATTTTTAATGTATTGGTTATAATAATAATAATGATAATAGATATATTTAAAATTTTATCTTGTTACTTGAGAAAATATGAAGTTATGGTTATTTGATAGAATATACGTATTACGCACAAAATACAAATGGAAGTAAAAATCCTAAATCTGAGAGAAAATTTGAACAAATAACTTTGTCTTTAAAAAAAAATCTTAATTTTAACATTGGAGAAAGCATATGATTAAACAGCTTCATAGAATAATGAAATTAATTTGAATTTCGTTAATACAATAAAAACTTAACAGCAAATCGTGCAACTAATTAGATTTTTTTTTTGAAAAAAATATTAAAATTTTTGTAAAAGAGGTTTTTGGAAATAAAATTGATATTTTAAAGTAACTTCTTTTTAATTTCGAGATACCTTAAAATCATTTTCGTGAGATAGTTTTCTCCAAAAATATAGCTGAAAATACCAAAAAAAAATTGTTTTTATTTAATTAATTCTTAATCCTTTTTTGTTGAAGAAAATGATGCTGTATTTCATCAATATTGTATTAAAATTATAGATTTGAATAAGAAGCTCACAAACAAACATTCAACTTAACACAGACGAATAAAATTTTACAAAAATATATTATAAATAATATATAAGGCACAGCCCACGAAGAATTTTTGATTCAAACCATTCAAGATGAGTGTAAAAGATAATCAAATTATTTTTTAGAACTGATTTAAAAGTATATTCTTGCTATATCAAATGGATTCAACTTATTTAGTCATATACGTAATATATAAAAGAATAGCAATCGCCGAAAAAAAAAAATCGAACTTGAGATTATGACAAATCTTTACAGATTAGGCCTCCCTGAGTACGAAAAACACATTTTTGATAAAATGTCCGTCTGTCTATCTGTGACAAAGATAACTCCTGAACACTTTGAGTTAAATGTTTGAAATATAATATACGCACAAAATTCGCAAATTTCTGTTCAAATGTTGAGCAAATTCAGTTAAGAGGAAGTCTGTCCGTCCGTCTGTTCGAATATAAATTAACATGATAATTAAAATACAAAGAAAGTAAGATAGATTAAATTCTGTACACATATTTAACATTTATATAGCAAAATTTTGAGCCAAATCGAACAAGAGATCGATCGTCTGTCGGTCTGTACTGTCAGAAGCATGTAAACACGGTAATTCAAAAATAAAATGAGCTAAATATACTAAATTTGATATGGTATTTTGTAACTAAAAGTATAGTTGTGTGCCAAATTTTTGTTCCAATTGGCAGAGAAAAACGTTTTAAAAACACAAATTGGATTTTTGGATACTATTAAACGTGTGCAGTGAAATAATCGCCAAATAATTCGCCAAATCTTCGTCGATAGAATCAATAAAACTTACGCCAAAAAATATTGTGAACTATTGAACGTGAATAATAGGTAAAGCGTATTCAGACATACATATTTATTAAAGTATGCGAGAGAGTTTTTGGGAGACCACCCCAATGGAATTTTATTTTGGTAATGAATTGCAAACTGGCAATCTAATTAAAATTATAATTTAAAATATTATGGGGATGAAAGATCAATAGCATAGCATTTAAGCTTTCTTCTTATCGATAATTTATTCGATTTCAAAATGATGAAAAATCAATCCTTGGTATAATAATTTACTAGTTATTTCCGGAATCTGTCGATATTCTGTTATACACAGCCGCGATAAGCCGCCAATAACAGATGTGACTTTAGTTCCTTTTGTGATGTTTATACCAAAAACATATTGTTTCATAAATTAGTGGTAAAAGTATTTCACTTGAATATTGCTGCAAGAGCTTTATTGATTTTTATCCATTTTTTAAAAAAATGTAACCTTTCTCCAGAACGCAAAAATTAAATTTAGAAATCGATTTTACGCTCGCATCTATTTCGCTGAAGGGCTGAAAGGTTATACTTTTATCTTCTCTCGACGACAAAGCATTATTTAACATTTTGAGAATTGTCAGTTAGTTTAAAGGTTTAATTAAAAGTTGATATTACAGAAGTAGGGCCACCTGCTACTGAACTGAAATGGTTCATTCCAAAATTCCGTGATAATTATAAAAATGGATTTTAAATTTTTGAATGTGGGTACATAATTACATTATAGATTAAAAAGCAAACATTAATTAAAAACATAGAATATATGCTTTAATGCAACTATAAAAAAGTGGTTCTAAAATATTTTGATTAATATAATAAATCGCTGTAAATGAGAAGCAAAATATAATTAAAAACATAGAATATATGCTTAAATGCAGTTATAAAAATGAGGTTCTAAAATATTTTGATTAATATAATAAATCACAGTAAATGAGAAGCAAAAAATAATGAAAGACATAGAATATATGCTTTAATGCAATTATAAAAACGTGGTTCTAAAATAATTTGATTAATATAATAAATTGCTGTAAATGAGATAAAGAAATGAAAATGGAAAAAGGGATTTTTCTGGATTGCTTTAACAACCTGTTCAATAACTTATGCATATTATTAACACTTATTCCAAATTTACTAAGAATAAAATAAAATGTGTTTGTTTGTTTGTGGGTGTGTAAAAATCTTTTAGACTTGCGTGTCTGAATAGAAAAAAAAACATTTGAAATTTTAAAATTTCGATTTATTTCATCACGGGAAGCATAACATACGTACAAAGTGGTAAGGGATACGTCAATCTACATTGTGACTCAAGAGAAGATAATTTTTTTCCCCTGAGGGATTTTACAATGAGATTTTGATAGGGATTTCTTTGAAAACTGTCGATTTAGCATAGAGAATCTTAGGTACCCCTAAAAGATTGTTTTAATCATTAAGCATTTTTATATCTTCATTCAAAACATGAGAATATGCTAAAGTAAGATTTTTTATAGAACGCGTGAAGAATTAATTAAATAAAATAAATAATATAAGAAAATTCTCTGATGATTACAGTACTTTTCTTTCTATATTCACTCCTGTTCAAGTAAACAACAAACAATATAATTTTTTTAAAATTCAATTCCTACTTTGATCTACAAATTTATTTTAGTTAATTTTTATTAAAAAAATTATAATTAATATAAATAATTTATCAAAAAATGATTTATTTTCGCGAGAATTGAACTCGCATTCTTCACCTTCACGCGAAATGTACTGAAATCCCTGCATTTTACCGATTGAGGTTACTGCCTTTGATTTCAATTTTCAAACTGCTAAAACTCTATTTAAACTATTAATTAAACATAATTAATGAATTAATATTTGAATTAACATCAAGTGTCATCCTCTACAAATTTAAAAAAAATGTATTTGAACTTGAGTGAATGAATAAAAAATATTTTGTAAACTATTAAAAATTTGAACAAGATATATAAATATATATAGGGAGAGTGTGAACTATTAGTAAGAATTGAAATGAATTATAATAGGAACAGGAAGTAAGGTAATATTTTAGAATGAAAGTAATATAAGCTATATTAAGAAACTAAGATTGAAATATTTTAAAAGATATCATTACATATTGAAACGTTTTTTTAGGGTAGCAGGTTCGAATTGAATGGACTTTACTTGAGGACAGCACAAAAAAATTTATTTATAGCTATTTACAGTTATTTACAGGATAATTGATAAAGTAAAAATTTCAGATAAACACAATCCAGCAGTCAACAGTCACTTACAGCGTAAATGCAAGCCTTACGCACAATAAAAACAGACTGCAAAACAGCTATCGTATAGCACAGCAACAGTAAATCACAGCGAACTCAATAACACAGCATTAACAGCAAACGTAAGCACAGCTCACAAATACTTTAATCCAGCGAGACGCTTTTTATTTCAGAGCGAACTCTCAACTAACTCACTCACTCCGGTTACTCGTCCTTATATAGCCGAAGAAGCGCGTGCACCGAATCTCGCGAAAATTCTCAAAACAACGCGCGAATCCATCGGCTACTAGAATATTCCTTTCGCCAAACCAATCAAGCTGGCACGAGGCTCCTCGCCTAACGTCGCCATCTTTGGAGCATTTTCGTGCCACTCACACGCTTGTAACAATATGTGTACTGATGAAAAAATATCAAGTAATACCGGCACATAGCAGTAATAACATTTCCAGAAATCAAAAATATAATTGATTTACATTCGATTTACAATAATGCAAATTTTTTAAAAGTTATATTTAAGCCTGTTAATGCGTAACTTATAAATAAAATTCAAAGAGATACACTATATTGAATAAATATAAATGAAAGTTGAAAGGAGAATACTTCTCCTGTTTTAATTTAGTATATCTTTGTGAATGAATATAATGCAATATTTTAGTTCGGGTTTCCAGACTTTTTGATCTCACACTAACTGGTTACATTAAACCAAACAATAATGCATGAAGCGAAACTAAAACTTAGTCCCGCAGGAAAAATGCCATTCATTTTAATCTCTGGATGTCACAACGGTTCTCTCTTTTAATGAATAATTTTTCCCGTGAATAATTGCGTTACCATTCCCGGTTTCAAATAAGTTCAGAGCCATTATTTGCGCCCGGCTCGGGTTCTTCAGCACAGAAGATTTAACAAATTGTTCGCTCAGACAAAGGCAGGTTAATTACATATTCCCTCAGAAGATTATTTTCTTAAATAAAAGCAATGATCTGGATGGCGTGGAAGAGTACAATTCATGCATTGTATGTTTGCGTCTTCTGTTATTTATGGCCGCATGCTTAGCACCGGGGTCATTAGTATCTTTCCCCAAACCGTTTCGAATTCTAAAAAGAAAATGAGTTCTTTGGAATTCAAAAAGATTAAGGTAGATAATTTTTGAGGTAAAATGGTAATTGTGATCTCTGTTCTGTTGCTTGTTATCATTATTCATTGCTTTTATGTGCTTTTTTTTATTTTCTTGTATATGAAATATACATAGTAAAAATTTGGTAGCGATAAAAAAATGAACTTGAAATTCTGACGAATCGCTACTTTTTAAAGCTTCCTGTGTTCGAAAGACACATTTTTGGAATTATGCAGGCTTTCTGGCGCAGAGGTAGCGCGTCTTCCTCGTGTTATAGGAGTCCTGGTTTGGGCATGGTTGTTCTTCTGTGTTCTATCTGTGACTGTGCCCCCCTGTAAGAAGGTGCTGTGCAAACAAATATGGTGAGTGAGTAGCTAAGTCGTACTCTTGGCCCTAGTTTGCGCTACTTCAAAAGCAAGAGACGCCCCTTTCGGCTTAAATCTGATGCTGTATCAGCAGGGGGCTTATCTTTGACAAGTGCCATAAGTAACAACAACAGCATATCTTTCTGTGAATAATATAACTTAATAACTTCTTGAGCTGGACGGGTGAAATTTGGTGTGTTGTCTTTAAATCAAATTTCCAGATTTCTGTTCAGCTGGAACGAATTCCTTTCAGAGGAAATCTGTCTGTCCGGCTGTAGCAGGACAGGTGAGCACGATAGCTTCAAAACTCAGTGTTAGAGAGTTAAAATTTGACATACAAGTTTAGCATCTAAAGTATGGATGCATATCAAATTTTGAATCCAAATTTGGAATCTGGGCCGTTGGCCTCATCTTTCGCATGCATACTTTCGTACACATGCATTTTCTCATACTTAAACATACAAGTAAAATTATAATTCCTAAACGCAGCGCATGTAATTTTAATTTATTCAATATAATATATTTTTATATAAAATATAATATAAATAATTCTGATATAAATTACTCAGATAATGAATAGAAACTTTCCTCCATAGCTTCCAGCAACAGAGTTTTCAACAATACTTGATGAGTCCCGGATAATAATTGAAACTTCTTTGCAACGATGAACAATATTGTTAAACATTATATAGAAAAAAATATATTTAAAATTTTTTCACCGCGATTGGTATTATTGGTATTATCATTTTTTTCGTAAGCAAGCATTTCATTTCATGCTAAAAAGCAATATTTTCGT
>JAOUZG010036560.1:3814731-3831035 GCA_026289955.1 Argiope argentata
GGTTTGTGTTGGAAAGATTTTGGAATTAATATGAAACGAATTCTATCCTTTTTTACACGAGAATATTGCTTTTTAGCATGAAATGGAAGGCTTGCTTACGAAAAAAAAATGTTAGAATTCGGTTCATATTAATTCTGACATCTTTCTAACAAAAATCTCAAAATTTAAATCTAATCACACAAAATTCATAACAATACTGTATATCTATTCCCCGTTTCAATAAAAAGAATGTAATTGATTAACATTGATACACTACAAGAAATAAGAAAACATTAATTCGCCCCCGGAAGTGTATTTTATGTAATGTTTGAAAATATTCAGATTTGTGTTGGAAAGATGTCGGAATTAATATGAAACGAATTCTAGCATTTTTTTCCCCATTTCATGCCAAAAAGTAATATTCTCGTGTAAAAAAAATCTAATAACTGATGAAACCCCATCTCGAGACAGTAATAGTTCCAAGAAACGCAACCTTTCTGTGGTTGTAGGAGGCATTGATACGCGTTGATAATGATTTCGGCAATCGCTGTAATTGTTGTACGCGATATCCTCAGATTGCAACACATATCAATGTCCGGAAAGGCGATGTAACCCCCTCAAGAAATGCTGCTTTCGCTCGAATTGTAGTTCTATTCGCTTTTAACCGCAAGGCATCTGCTTTGTAATTAGAGGTACAGTTGCAATCATATGTATAATGCATGAGGCATTACACGATGCCGAAGTCTCTAATTTCTGGAGAGCGAAATCAGCAGATGCATCAAAGATGAAAAAGTTCTTCACTTTTTCGAAAATGAGATTTCATAACAACGGTATGCCTCTTTTGATGTGCTTTTTGGAGAACTTAATGAACAGCTTTGCTGTGCAACAGAATTAAGATGGAGAAATCCGAGTTGTTTATAATATGTCTCTAGAATTGCAACAGCACCATCAAAATATTTTTACATCTGATGGCTGAATAGTTCGCATAGTAAATTAGTCCACATCATGAAGAACTCGTAGATTTTTCCTGTCAGTTTTGTATCAAAGAATGATGTTCTTTTTTTTATAAAACATAACAAGCTATAAAAATTCTTTTTTTATATACATTAATTCTTTATAAATGCAATAAAAATTAAAACTTTTTCTCAGTTTGTTAAATACTGCATTTTTAAATTACTATTGAATACTTGAATACTTGAAATACTTAATACTCGAAACTTGAATACTTTGAATACTTGAAAAAATTTTAATGATTTTTTTTCAGTTTTGTGTCAATACTATTTTGTTCAGATTTGCGAAATAAAATTATGAGATTATGTTCATTTATGTAAAAAAAGCCTATTTGTAATACCAATGAAAGTAAATTAACCGCTCAGGTGATTAGCCGTTAATCAGCCTATATTATTAGATTGAATTTATTCAAGTTATTTAAATTAAATGGGTTTAAACAATTAAGACAGGTAACATAAAAAAATTTAAACCAATTCCCTACTTAGGTCAACTAAGAAATTTTTTATTTTAGTTATTTTTTATTAAATAATTAAAATTAATATAAATATGTATATACATATGACAGAATCACAATATTAAGTGGAAAAATAGAAAGTGAATTCCTTACTATTTTCGATTATCTTTCTCAAATTTCTTTTTTGAAACGTAGCTCAATCTTAGGTTAGGTCAGAGAAGTGACCAACAATTGATAACAAAGATTTTAAGAAGAAAAATCGGAATTGAACCTAAAGCCTAAAATTTATTCGAATTTATTTTTTTATAAAAATTATTATTCATCATCCTCTTACAACTGCTAACTCACTCTCGAAAATCATTTGGATGAAACGAATATTTAAAGCAAAAGGTATCAAAAATTTATCAAAAAAATTATTGATTTTCGCAAGAATTGTACTCGCATTCTTCACATTCGCTTGAAAAATACTGAAATCCTCGCATTTTACCGATTGAGCAACTGCCTGTCGATTTCAAGTGTCATCATAAACTGCTAAAACTCTAATTAAAGTATTAAAAATTGATTAGATTTAATTAAGGAATAAATATTTGAAAACACAGTATTCAAAGTGTCATCTTCTGAAAGTTTTTAAAAAAATGTATTTGAACTTGAGTGGATGAATAAAAACTATTTTATTAACAATCGAACATTTGAACAAGAAATATGTTGGGGGAGCGTGAACTAACTGTAGGAATTCAAAAGGATGTCACTAGATATTTATATATTTTATATTTGTTCAAAAAACATAACCTTGATTGGCTGTTCTGACCCACCACTAAAGCACAAATAAATCTAATTGACCATACTACCAAGACACCAGCACTGGTTGAAATTATTGTTGAGTTCTAAGAGCCTTCACCGGCCACGGTACAATCTTTCCCGTGGAAAACACGTCGTGGTATCGAGATAACCAACCTCCACAATTTCTGTACTCACCAAAAAGGTGAGAACAACTATCATAATTGAAAAATCTCATTCTTATTTCTGAAGTGCCTCAATGGGTGTCAAAAAAAAGGTAATTTGAATTATAAATTATTCTGCATGGCGAATTTTTCAATATCATGTATTTTTTAACATCATTGAGTAGCAATATTACTTGTCAAATGATGTCGAAATTTTATCGTTAATATTTATAATATGGATGGAGGTAGGAGATAGGCTATGAATGATGATTTAAATGAACATGAGCTTTCACATCAAATAAATATTGGCAAATCCGGTACAGGAAGTTAGCTGGGGGACTATATAATTTTTTTTCGTTAAAGGTAACATACAATGAAGACCTACTTTTGAGATTTCTTTCATAAATTAAGGTTGATGGAAGTTGGCTGCCACAAGGATAACATTACAGATTCGGTATTCAATTCAATAACCAAGGATTAATAGCCAAAAAATCGCCAAGAATATGCATGAACTCAGTAAAACACAATTTACGCCAAAAGTTAATATTTCTTAACTGCTGCATGCCAATATCATTTAAAGTGGTCCCTGGCATGACAAGCTTATTAGACAGCAGGTAAGAAAGTTCTCGAGAGACCACTTACGATGGTTGTCTTTATAAACCTATGATTGATATGGAACTTTATGACTGAAACTGAGGTTTTGTTTAAAGTTTTGTTTCAATCGATGTAGCAAAACGTGTCGGAATCATTTATTCAATTTTTTGATACTTTCAACGTATATTATTAATTAATCGCCAAATAATTTGCCAAGGATAACATTACAGTTTCAGTATTCAGTAACCAAGGATTAATAGCCAAAAAAATCTGCAAGAATATGCAAGAACTCAGTAAAAATACTAAATTCATGCCAAAAGTTAATATTTCTGAACTGTTTAATGCCAATGTCCCTGGCATGACAAGTTTATAAGACAACATGTAAGAAAGTTCTGGAGAGACCACTTCCGATGGTTGTGTTCATAAACCTACGATATTAGTAAGACGTAATTTAAAAATCAAGATTTTTTTATCTGTTCATATCGTTATTCAGTACTAGCCGCCTTTGGCGACCAGTCGGGTCGCCAGTATTAATGCTCGCTAAAGTTTGCTCGCTAATATTTTATGTAGCTGTGTCTCATAACAGGTTTTTCACCAAAATATTTTTAAATCAAACAAATTTTGATGATCATATAATTCATTTATAGCATAATTTATTATTATTTTCTTCAGATGATCTGTTCACTGTACTACTCATCTTTCTCTTTCTATCCGAGCAATAATTGTCCCGGAATTGATATTTTACTTAAATGGTGGAGGGAAAGGTCTAAATTTCTGTTTTTATAGAATAATGAGATTCAAATTTTCATAAATGTAAACACACTAAACAAATAAATACACAATCGGTTTTCAAGAGATGTAAAAGCTTAAAAAGAGCTTGGAAAATGCCTCGTACAGACGAAATAATGGTGACACACACACACCCTTCTTTTCTTTTCTATCCTTTTTTTCCTCACTACTTTTCTTTCTATAAACCCTTTTTTCGCTTTGTTATTACTTTTTTTCTTCGCTACCCAGACTTTATTTCGAGCAGGCATAGATTAAATATTCATACCGACTAATAATAAATGCAACTATTTTCTTTCTTTTTTAAACATCCCGTTATCTATGAATGAAAACCAACTGAATTCGCGTATTTCTTTCTAAACAAATCATAATTTATTACTTCCTGCTATCTAACTCAGTTGGTGTGGGGGAAGGAAATGAACATTTTTGGCGGAAAAGTAAGAAAAGTATCGTTTTAACTATTTTCTACGCAGTTTTTTTTCTCTCCATAAGAACCATCTTCGTGTCTTAACGAAAATATTTTTTTTAAAAATTAGCCAAATTGGTCGAGCCGTTCTCCAGTTTTGCGCTTAGCAACGCATTTCGAGTTACATTTTTATTAATATAGATCTCCACGTTTGAATCTTATGAATTATTTCTTCAAGTGAAAAAAAAATCTTTATAAATAGCAAGAAATAAACATATGTCTCCCCTCCCGACGCCAAGCATATGGCAAGATTTAATCTCCATGTATCACTTACATTTCATACGAAGTGACGTAGGTCCCCGAGGCGGTCGGAAACCGGTGCTGTTCATTTTAATAAGATCTCTTGATATTTTTCGAAAAATGTCTATTCGCGATACGATTTTACGTACTCGGGAGGTTGCTGGGGACATAAAACGGAGCCATAAAGAACATTTCCAGGATGTTTTTTGACTTTGGAATGCACGTCTCAGTGGTTGCAACGGGGGGAAATAACGTTAACGTTTGCCTCGGCTTTTTAGCGCGTTTCCACGCAAGAGAGCTCCTGCAATTTCACAGAGGCCGTTTTCAGTGCGGATATTTTAGCGCACACGTGATCAGGGGAGCTCTGTGTGTTCCCGAGGGGACATAAATTATTGGACGGAGCCGAACGTTTCATGATGTGTACTAAAAAAAGAAACGAAATAACATAAATGTTGTTCATTTGCAAAATCTAGCAAGATATCTAGGAATACGTTGAATATGAATTGGATGGAAGGGGGTGGAGGTTTGTACATAGCTGAAGTATCGAAAAGGATCTTTTTTCCATTCCTACTGTTAGTTCACACTTTCTCTCTCTCTATTTATATATTTTTTTCTAAATTTTCAATCGTTAATAAAATACGTTTCATTCATCCACCCAAGTTCAAATACATTTTTTTGAACTTTGTATTAGATGACACTTGATGTTAATACAATTTTTTCAAATATTAATTCATTAATTATTCAATTCCTACTATTAGTTCACACTTTCTCTCCCTCTGTTTATATATTTTTTCTAAATTTTCAATCGATAATGAAATTTTATTCATCCACTCAAGTTCAAATACATTTTTTGAACTTTGTATTAGATGACACTTGATGTTAATACAGCTTTTTTTCAAGTATCAATTCATTAATTATGCAATTCCTATTAATAGTTCACATATTTCTTTTATATATTTATATATCTTATTCAAACTTTCAATCGATAAATAAATACCTATTATCTATCCACTCAAGTTAAAATACATTTTTTTTAAAAAAAATTGTAGTGGATGACACTTGATATTAATACAAATTTTTCAAATTTTCATTCATAAAATTTAATTTATTTTTAATACTTTAAATCAAGTTTTAGCAATTTGTAATGAAAATTGAAATCAATCGACAGTAGCTCAATGGGTAAAATACAAGGATTTCAAAAAATTTCTCACGAATGTGAAGAAATGCGTGCTCAATGCTTGCGAAAATCAATTATTTTTTGAAAAACTATTTATATTAATTGTAATTATTTAATAAAAAGTAACTAAAATGGAATTTTTCTTTTTTGACCTTTATTTGTTGTTACGTAGTAACTGATTTGATTTTTTATATATATTTCTTGTTACTTATTAGAACGGGAAATACACACAAAAAAAAGTACTGTAATTACCAAAAAAATATCTAACTGGATAGTTTTGACTAATCTTTTCCTGAATTTGGAAAATGCAGTTTTTGAATTCATGATTGTTTGTGAATATGTTCAATTCAAAAACGCCTTGAGAAAAAAAAAGAAATTTGATGCGCGATCTTTTTATTAAGTTTCTGGATTTCTTACAAATTTTAAAGGAAAAATTCACTGTCAGGACGTTTATTTACCTATTCAAATTCAAGTGTACAGAAAATTACAAATTGTAGAAGGCTACATAAATTAATTTAGTACATAACTTAAGCAGAGTTCCCCTTCAAATTTTGAATCTGCAGTTAATCAAACAAGAGACGCTGATTAAGCTTAAATGGCTGACTGCCTCAGCGAGCTTGTCCAGGAAAAGTGCCATAAGAAACAAACTCAACAACAAGCTATATGAATGCCTTACAGAGATTTAGAAATTCCAACACCTTTCCCATTCAATAACCTACACACAAAAGGTCGGCATTCTGGCACAGAGGTAGCCGTCTTCCTCATGTGCTGGGAGTCCCGGTTCAGGCATGGTTGTTCTTCTGTGTGCTATCTGTGAGATGTGTGACTGTGTCCCCTTGTAAAAAAGGGGTTGTGCAAGCATGTGTGGTGAGTGTGTAACTAAGTCGTACTCTTGGCCCTACTTCAAAAACAATAGACTTTCCTCTCGGCTTAAATCTGCTGCTGTATCAGGGGGGCCTTGTCCATGACAAGTGCCATAAGTAACAACAACAACAACATATCTTTCTGTGAATAAGATAATTTAAAAACTTCTTGAGCTGGAGGGGTGAAATTTGGAGTTTTGTCTTAAAATCAAATTTCCAGATTTCTGTCCCAGCGTGAACGAAATCCATTCAGAGGAAATCTGTCTGTCCGGATGTCCCAGTACAGGTGAGCACTACAACTTCAAAACTCAGTGTTAGAGAGTTAAAATTTGACATATAAAAGTATAGCTTCTAAAGTATAAATTCTTATCAAATTTGGAATCAAATTCGAATCGCTACTTTTTACAGCTTTCCGTGTTCGAAAAACACATTTTTGGAATTATATCTTTCTGCGCCGGCTTTCTGGCACAGAGGTAGCGAGTCTTCTTCGTGTTCTGAGAGTCCCGGGTTCAAGTCCCGGTTTGGGCATGGTTGTTCTTCTGTGTGCTATCTGTGAGATGCGTGAATGTTCCCCCCTGTAAAAAGGGGCTGTACAAGCAAATGTGGTGAGCGTGTAGCTAAGTCGTACTCTTGGCCCTAGTTGGCGCTACTTCAAAAACAAAAGACGCTCCTTTCGGCTTAAATCTGCCTCTGTACCAGCGGAGCAGTACTGGGCAAGTGCCATAAGTAACAACAACAACACACAAAAGAATAATAATAAATTCTTTATTAAGAAAGGAAGGCACACATCTTTGTGCCAAAATAACCACTTCTAGCTCCATTTACACTTCTATCTCCAATGGATTAAGTCCCGTAACATGATACTTCTTTTCTTGGTTTCCCGGCTCGCAGCAAAAGCACTTAATATTTACTTCTTCTCCACACACATGTCCAAAACACTTCCTAACATCCTGTCCGAAGACATTCCCATCCTCACAGGCGTGTATGAGAGGAGAAAACAGATGTTCTTGGATCCTGCCAAAGATAAAAGAGGCCGCATCTAACCCGTCGTGCCCGACTATCGGAGCACCAGATGACGCTTCGCATGGGGGTTATTATCGCGATTCCACTCTGGATGGAACAGAAAGGATACATCTCTGATAGGACCCGAGGGAAAAAGATTAAGCAACTTATTTCGGTGTGTATCCGAACGTGCCCGGAAGAAAATGAATGATTCAGATTGGCCCGAGAAAGAAAACACGAGTCCAAGTACACTGGGAAAGGAGGAACTACAATTTATTTTCTTATTAAAGTAATGGAAAGGCATTTAATAAACCCGCAATGTTTATTCTCATAATAACACAAAGCAATTAATTAAATAATGATGGCATCAAATCAAAAAAATTTATAAGATTTCAATTCATAATCAACTCAATGTTCACAATGTCGCCGAACATCTACATTAATAAAAATGCATCTCGAAATGCGTTGCTAAGCGCAAAACTAAAGAACGACTCGACCAAGTGGGCTAATTTTTTTATAATATTTTCGCTAAGACACGAGGATGGTTCTTAAATAGAGAAAAAATGAAAAAACTGCGAGGAAAATAGTTAAACAGACACTTTTTCTTACTTTCCCACCAAAAATCTTCATTTCCTTCCCCCACACCAAATGATTAAGATAGCAGGAAGTAATAAATTATGATTTGTTTAGAAAGAAATGCGCGAAGTCAGTTGGTTCTCATTTATAGATAACAGGATGTTTAAAAAAGAAAGAAAATAGTTGCTTTTATTATTAGTCTGCATGAATATTTAATCTATGCCTGCTCAAAATAGTCTGTACAGGGAAGAAAAAAAAAGAAGGGTGTGTGTTTCACAATTATTTCCTCTGTGCGCGGCATTTTCCAAGCTGTTTTTAAACTTTCGCTTTTCTTGAAAACCAATTGCGTCTATATTTGTTTAGTGTGTTTACATTTATGAAAATTTGAATCTCATTATTCTATAAAACCGTAGAATTTTAGACCTTTCCCTCCACCATTTAAGTAAAATATCAATTCCAGGGCAATTATTGTTCGGATAGAAAGAGAAAGATGAGTAGTACAATGAACAGAACATCTGAAGAAAATAATACTATAAATGGATTATATGATTATCAAAATTTGTTTGATTTTAAAATATTTTGGTGTAAAACCTGTTATGAGACACAGCCACAAAAAATATTATATGAAAATTTTAGCGAGCATTAATACTGGCGAACCGACTGGTCGCCAAAGGCGGCTAGTTATTATTAATATTATTATATTAGTCAGTGGAATAATCAATCTTTTTACAAATAATATTCTGATAAAGTTTAAAATTTTACTTATTAAGGTCGGTAACTACTCTCAGAAATCATTCTCTTTATCATGTCGGAACATGTTTTTGGGATGAGGTTTTTGACGTCAACAAAAATCCATAGGCGAAAAAAAATTTATTATCCGCACAAGCATCTCAATAAACCAGCTTTTAATAACGCGTTGCCATTGCATTTACAAAAGTTCTGATTAAAAAATATTAATAAATTAATATTGAAATAAAACATAGAAAAATGTCATTTTGATCCCGTAATTATAGGAAATGAAATAAATAGGAAATTTTTATAGGATATTTTTTTTAACAATAAGTGAGAGACAAAGTTTTTTTTTACCGTTTGCAATACTAAAGTGACTCATTCGATAAAACTATTAAAATGAATAAAAATTATAATTTAACTCGCACGAGCACGTGGTGCTCGGCCGTTTAGAAAATGATATTCTGGCATGATACATTGAAATATGCATAGCAGATTTCATTTTAATCTTTATTATTATTATTTTAGTCAGTAGAGTAATCAATCATCTTACAAATGATATTCTGACGAAGTTTAATAGTTATACTTATTAAGGTAGGTAAGTACTCCCAAAAACTCTTTTTTTTTTGCATAAATATTTTTTTATTTGGAATTTTTAATGTTCGTATAATATTCTCTATTAAGCCGTCTGACCTTTAATTCTAAGTCCATTTTTAGGGGAGTTGCATCGATTTTAATATTTTCATCCGATGCTATTTCTCATCTTTAAAAGTTACTTTTTAATTGAAATCTAATGCTTATTTTTTTTAAATATGACTCAGTAATTTTTGAATTTGTTCATCAGTTCTTAAACTGGAAAATAAATAATCTATTTATTTAAAAATATTCTATAGTTTTCTTAATTTTTCTCAATTGGAAAAAAATCCACTTTTTAAATATTGGTCGCACCCCGCAATATTTAAAAAGTGGATAGAAACATAGCTTATTCTTTGTATAGGATCTAGTTAATATACAGAGGTTGGACAAAAATATGGGAACACCTTGTGAAATGCTTGCTTAAGAGTGCCATATACAGAAAACAAACCTCGATGTCGACGAAAGCGCCTCTTATCGGTGGGGGTGATAGGGCGGTGACTAAGCTAACGAAAGAAGAAGCTTAAAAGGTTTGATTGACAAGCCGAATAACACCCAACCAGAAAAGAATTCCTGGTCCCCAGGAGATACTGCTGTGCGGAAGTGCTACATTCAGAAGGTCATTTGACCCACCCCCAATAAAACTTGCCCTTTCTCCATGTGGAGGCTTATCGGAAACCGACACGGTTCCCTCTCCCTCACTCCAAACTAGTTTGGAAAAGTTACTCTTTGAGCTAGATATTTTAGATTTTCTCTGCTTGCACAGAAAATCGTACTGAGGGCAGCGGGAATGTTACAAGGGCTCTTAGAGCATAGAATTCATCACTGATTAATTATTGAAGCACTTCGAGTTTGAGGCATTTAATTACTTTTCATAATTCTGTTAATATCGTAGAATCCTGTAATTAAGAAGAAGTAATTAAATAATTTAATAGTTATAGAATTTTATTTGACACGACTTTATTTTTAACAATAATTACGTTTATTAATTTTTCAATCCAGGAGGATGGGCAAGATATACTTGTGTATGAAAATGTAAGACTTCGGACTCCTTTCCGAAGAATAGGTTCAATCCTTTATCTCAATAGTTTTATTACTAACAGTGAATTTTAATAAAATGTTCCTTTTTTAATTTTTTTTAAATAAATTATTTATTTAAAATATATATTGAATTGTCTTAAATGAGAAAGGAAATGAAAAAAAAAATTAAGTTGTTTTTCAACTTGTGCAACATTGCCTGGTGTTTCTGTGTAGCTGGGATGCTCCAGATTTCTGCCTGATTTTCGTAAAAAAGACAATATCCTAAATTTTAATTAAATGGCACATTTGTACCAAATTAAAAAGATAAGATAAATATATTTAATTCGGAAATAACGTTAGGATGAATTATATTCCTCAGCTTTCCTAAACGTGGGATATAACCAACTTAATACAATTTACATAAATTGGAAGGAAAAATAATGAATTAAATTGTAAAATGCACATATTGGATTGAATGCCTCCTGGTTTTGAAAATTTTTAAACCATTAATTGTGTGATAATTTCTAAATTTATTTTGTTTTAATTATTTATTGGATTTTGAAAGTACAACCATTCATCTGCTAAACCAGGATTTGTTGATATATTTTGTATCAGAATCTGAAATATTTGAGACTGAAAAATCGTCTAATATTTTTTTTTACTTATAAATAAAAAATAATAATATGGAAACAATAAAAAGAAGTTAGACATTTTTTTTAAAAAATGAATCTAATTTATGATATTATGAATATTATTTATGACAGATTTTTTAAAAAAATCGTTTAAATGGCGCCCTTGACATTTTTCAATTTTTATTAAATATTTAAAAATATTTTGACACGCACGAAAAAAAAATTCCTTCGGGAGAAACCTTTGTTTTTATTCCCTCTTGCGATGGCAGAATGACTTCATAATAAAGACACCGTAATAGCAAACGAAACACGGGACAATATTTTCCCATAGGATAACATTACGTTTGAAAATTGCAGGTGGCGTGTATACGGCACTCTTAAAAGTAATAATTGATTCTAGATGAGCCTGTAGGTTGCGCTGCTGTATTTCCTCAATAGCGCCATCTGTACAATGTCCTTAATACGTTGTAAATGTCAGTTGTTGTCAGACTAGTGTTCTGTGTAGTTTCTAGTGCTTTATGTCTGAGCTAAGTGAATTCGAACGTGGACAAATTGTTGGTGCTCGAATGGTAGGTGCTTCCGTAACCAAAGTAGCAGAAGTGTTTGGTGTCTCAAGATGCACGGTATCGAGGATTTACACTGCATACAGAAACGGCGGGAAAACATCCTCTGCTAAGTCACAACGTGGACGGAAATGTGTGTTGAGTGATCGTGACAGGCGGGCATTGAAGATGATTGTGACGAAAAATAAGAAGACGACAACTTCAAAAGTCACTTCCGAAGTTAATGTCAGCCTTACAAACCCTGTCAGCGTTAAAGCAATAAGAAGGGAACTCCGTAAGCAGGGAATTGCAGGACGAGTTGCAATTCCAAAATTCCTCATCAGTAATGCAAATGCCTGTAGCATGAAAAGATGGTGCCGAATCCATAAAATATGGACGATGGAGCAATGGAAGACGGTCATTTGGTCAGATGAATCTTGCTTCACGCTGTTTCCAACTTCTGGCCGAGTTTACGTCTGGTGAACGCCGTCACAAGCGTACGATTCAGACTACTTGTTGCCAAGAGTTAAACATGGCGGCGGTTCTGTCACGATTTGGGCAGCCATAGCGTGGTAATCCATGGGCCCCATGATTACCTTGCAAGGTCGCATTACTGGTAAAGATTATGTGACCATTTTGGCCGATCAAGTCCATCCCATGGTTCAGTATTTGTTCCCAATGGTAATGCTGTGTACCAAGACGATAGAGCCCCTATTCGCACCGCCCGCATCGTCCAAGACTGGTTTTGTGAGCATGAGGAGGATTTGTCACATCTCCTTTGGCCACCACAGTCATCAGATATCAATATTATTGAGCCTTTGTGGTCTACTTTAGGGAGAAAGGTGCGTGATCACTATCCCCCTCCATCAGCTCTAACTGAACTTGCCACTGTTTTGCAGGAAGAATGGTATAAGATTCCCTTGAAAACCATACAGGACCTGTATTTATCGATGCCTAACAGAATTCAAGCAGTTTTAAATGGTAATAGTTGTCCTACACGGTATCAGGCATGATATTATGATTTTTTTAGGTGTTCCCATATTTTTGTCCAAGCACTGTATTTCTAAAGCTACCGGCAAAATTTTAAGCAAATCATTTGATAAATTTTTAAATTAAAAGATTTTTCTTTATACCTTTTCTTACCCAAAATAGAACACACACTTTTTTTTTCTAATTTTTCAAAGGAAAAAAATTTATGTTAAATAACTGGTATGTTAAGGTTTCAAGTACGTGTCTTATTTAAAGATATAATTAGCTTAAAGAGTTTTTCAAAAATTTCATACTAAATGTAAGCACGTACTTGAACACTTCGCACTGAGGTGGTGCCTCTGAAGCACCGTTCAAGATTGTGCATCATTTTGACGTTTTATTTATTTATTTTTCAAATTTAATTATTAAAAACGCTTACATAATGGTTAAGAGATGTAGATTAATTTTTCAAAGAAAAAGAATTATGTATAAGACTTAAAGAATTATGTATATTTATTTTTCATAACAATAAACAAATCTTTGTATTAGGTGAATAATTTTGCATTTAATTTTTTTTCGTATTGATAAGGGTTAATTAACAATTTGCTATTTGTATGTGTGTTGTTGATTTCTGAAAATAATATTCTTTAGTTATTCTTCGGCTCTCTTTTTTCCTGTTACATGTAGGTGTGTTTTTAATGGTATAAAACACCGCCTGTACCATATACTGTACTTTGCTGACGACAGAGCGCGTTCCGTAACATCACCACTTGATACGTCTTTTCACCACAGAATCATCACGAAGTTATTAAAATATCAAATATACATTCTTCATATTGAACATACTATCTTTTTAATTTATCAAATGTAGTACAATTTTAAAATAAAAATTAGTGAAATGCTTTCTTTATATTTCTATTGATCACAGAACACTTAAATTGAGTAATCAGAAAAAGCTTTTCTTCTCTCTAATCTCGCAAACTTTTTTCAAAGCGCAAAACTATCCTCTTAGTTTTGATTCAGCTATCAGAGAGTTGAAGAAGTTCTTGCCCTTGTCGATTTCCTGATGAATAATGGCTCTGGAACTCGATTTAATCCCGAAAAAAGTAGAAAATACTTTAAAGACCATTCGTCTTCGTCACGCTGGTTCGATAGCAACGAAAACACACTCTCACAATGAAGACACACACATCATGCCAAGAATGGTTTTTGGGAGTAACAGAAATTTTTGAATGGAACAGGAATGATTAATCACCGAGCAAAAATATACTTCTATTACAAAGTTTTTAGTGATAGGTGTCTGAATTTAAATAAATGGCGACAAAAGAGACGCACTTGATGTGAAAGTATGGCAACTTTTCACTCGCAAGGTTAATATATTGCATGAAGATTTTTAGCATTTTGACTTGAAGATTTTGCCACGCCATCAAATTTTTTAATTATAATGAAGAGTGTCACGTTAAAAAGAATCTTGGGCAGCAAGTATTAACCATCTTCTGTAAGCTGATTACTTCATTGTGCTCTTATCACTTTAAGTGATTATTGAAAGCTGCCACAAAATATATTGTTACAAGCGGGCGAACGCCGCGAAAGCATGCCAAAGGAGAAGGCGTTGGCGACCACTGTCAAAGACCTTGTCGCCAGCCGAGTTGGTTTGGCGAAAGGAATAGTTTGGTAGCCACTGGATCACTCGCGATGTTTTCCGAAGTTTCACGAGATCGTTCGCTTGGCTATATAAGGGACGGGTTGCCGCAATCAGTAGTTTCCTATCGGAAGAGAAGCTTCTCGCTCGACTAGCGGATTACTTTTCTCTCTTGTTATTAATGAGCTATGTTTACGTTTGCTGTAAACGTTGTATTACTGAGTTCGCTGTGACTTTCTGTTTACTTTGCTATACGATAGCTGTTTTACAGTCTGTTTTTATTGTGCGTAAGGCTTGCATTTACGCTGTAAGTGACTGTTGACTGCTGGATTGTTTTTATCTGAAGTTTTACTTCATCAAGTCATCCTGTAAATACCTATAAATAGTTGTAAATAAATTCGTTTGTGCTGTTCTCAAGTAAAGTCATTTAATTCGAAGCCGCTACTGTAAAAACGTAACAAAATTCTGCTATCCGATATTTTGATATGATAGTGACGATATTCCTTACGGTTCCAAAACTCTGAACCAGTACCTTATGATGCTCCTGCATTTTTTTACATTATTTATTTATTATTTGTTTTAAATCAACATCACAGCCAACAACAGTAAAATTTTTGTCACGTTTCTCAATATGTTGATGAAAAAATAAAAGATAAGAACAGATAAGAATTTTAAAAGAAAAGGATGCTTTTCTCAAGAGAAAATCGAAATAATTGTAGAATTAACATGAAGACCTATTTAACAGTCGAAGGACTTATTTAGAATCTGATGAAATGTTTAGACTAGATTTTCCAATACCTTCAAGCGTGGAAAATGTGGTATCTCCTAGTCATTGCAAAAACCCTAGCACATTTTAAGACTAAAGCCCTTTTTGATTTCGATATTCTTTATTTACAAATTCCCATCACGTTTCCGAATTTTCTATTTCGTTGCTTCAAGGTTATCTTACCTCACATTTCAGTAGAGGAAATTTTACATTCGAAAGTCATATTTGCATTTTGAATGAGCTACAAATGTTTCGCTGACAGTTATTTTCCCTACTCAAGATACACTCGTGATAAAAAGTTACTGCTTGATGAAATTTCAAGTTACGTGGTTGTTTTACTGATCATCATTTCACCGTTTTAAAAGCTGGTTATTTTCGCATACAAGAACTAAATCTAGCTTTTACCTATTCGTATTTCTATTATTTAGTCGACTCAATCGAATCTTTTGAGTTGATATGCTCATTTTAGATTCATAATAAATACTAAGCCTAATACCTGGGTTGAAGCAGGTGTAATAATCAGTATAATTACATCTGCTTCACCCCAGGTATTAGGCCTACAATCCTTTGATATAGCTATCAACTTTCTACATTTATTTTCAGCATTGTGAAATTATTAGAATGCCTGAAGTATTATCCGTTCTTTTGATGGATCGGACTGAGTGATTTTACGGTTTAAGAATCTCTGGAACATTTCATTGACAAATATCAAGAAGAGATTCTTTCTTTCCGGAGCCAGATCATTTTGACTGAGGTTTAAATTTTTGTCAGCAATTTTCAGTTTCAGTAAGTGAGAACATAAATCATAGGTGTAACGAAATAAATCCAAAAATTCTTAATTAATAGGTTATTCCATTCGATCCTTCAATAGATTTAAAACTAATTCAGATGGATTCGATTCTTCAAGAGATTCGATACTGCTCCAGATGGATTTGATTCTCCAAGAGAGTCAATATTGCTCCAGGTGGATTCGATTCATCAAGAGATTTGATACTACTCCAGCTGGATTCGATTCATCAAGAGATTCGATTCTCCAAGAGATTCGATACTGCTCCAGATGTATTCGATTCTTCAATAAATTTGATACTGCTCCAGATGCATTCGATTCTTCAAGAGATTGGATATAGATCCAAATGTATTCGATTCTCCAAGAGATTCGATACTGCTCTAGATGTATTCGATTCTTCAAGAGATTCGATACTGCTCCAGATGCATTTGATTCTTCAAGAGATTCTATACTGCTCCAGATGGATTCAATTCTTCCAGAGATACGATTCTTCGA
>JAOUZG010036560.1:3846315-3856644 GCA_026289955.1 Argiope argentata
AAAAAAAAAAAAAAAAAAAAAAAAAACTGAAAAAATATTTTTTTGTCGGTCTCTACCCCCCCCCCCTCTCCATATATAATTTTTTTAAAACTTTCATTTTCAATTTTTCTAGCTGGCAAACAAAGTTTTGGAACTCGACCGATTTGAAGATGAAATAACAGCTCCGATGTCATAGTTCTATGCCAACCTTTTAAAAACGCATCTGCTGTCAAAGAAGGTACGTAATAATAAAGTATTAATGTTAAAAGAAGATAAACCTTTTATAAACGCCTCCGCTTTCAAACACATAATAATAAGGCAATGCAGGTAAAAGCAGGTAAAAAAAATCGATTAAAGATGTTGATGAATATTGCCATATATGCTCGTTGCCTATGTGACTTCGAGCTTCAATTATTCGTTGCCTTCAATTATTCACAGCCCCTACCGAAAATAACATCATGTTCTCACATGATAATAGTGCAAGCTAAATGATATTTTTGAAGAAATTAAATCTTCGAAGTGAGCTGTAAATAACGATTACATATCGCTACATTGATATTAAAACAAGTGCAGGGTTGAAATTCAAATACTTATGTTTCGCTGATATTTCGGGCATAAGTGAATTAAAAATCTTTCCAACTTGAAGGGGGGGTAAATCTATTTGGTCAACATTTTTTTATCCCTAACCGAGAAATTTTCTGTATTTCGAATACTACCTAATACTACAATGTTGTGTAAAATAAATGATTAGTCAAAGAAAGTTAGCAAATAAATTAGCTCTGGCAATTGCTGAAATCTTAAATTACAAATTCCTTCTGAAAAAATGCACGGGGAAGGGGTTTTAGGGAAGAAGGACAAATACCATTTGACTTCAGTTAAACACCTGTGTACTTGTCCCCTTCTTGGGGAAGGACACAAAAGATTTCAAGGGTTTCCAGGTCTAACGATTTTCAAGGTCACTCAGTGGGTCATATCTAGGGAGTGAACCACATTCTGACCAAGAATATAATACGAAAGATTTTTTATAATGCTAGTCGCCTCTCGTGGCCAGATAATACGCCGAGAAGATTTGCTATATTTAGTGTGTGGTAAAATGTTTAGATATTATTTCTTATATATGGTTCTGACAAATTGTCTGAAATTAATACTGTGTGATTTAAATTGTCTGAATTACGTTCTGTTTATTGTGAGCACGAATCTTACGAATAGAGGCAGTCTCATAATAGCATAGCGTTATTAAAGATGAAAATGCACGGTTCATCTATTTTATATATTTCTCGATATTGTGAATTAACTTTTTTATCCTGTCAGAACATGATGTTTTTGGGATGAGATTTTTGGCGTCAACAAAAATCCCAAAACAGAAAAAAATTATCATCTGCATCGAGCATCTCATAAAATCAGTTTTTAATAACGTGTTGTCAGTGCATTTACAAATGCTCTGATTAAAAAAATAAGTTAATGACTATAGCAAATAAAACCTAGAAAAATGTCTTTTTGAGCACATGATTATATTAAATGAAATAATTAGGAAATGGGATATTTTTTAAAAAATAATAAATGCGAGTCAAAGTTTTCTGGATCGTTTGCAATACTAAAGTGATTGATTCAATGAAAATAATTAAAATGAATAAAAATATAATTTAACTTGCACGAGCACTGGGTACTTGACCGTTCAAGAAATGATGTCCTGACATGATACATTGAAATATGCATAGAAGATTTCATTTTAATCTTTATTATATTTGTACATTAAATTGCTTAGATATTAAATAGAATCCCTTAACTTTAGTTTGCAACAATGGAAGAATATCATGCAGTGAAAAACTTTATGAAATAATGAAAACGGTATATAAAAAAGATTTTCAGATATGCACGACTGTTTAAATGGACTAATACTGTTATAATGGATTAAATAATATTTTCGGAAGTTATCACTGAAAAACTTCAAAATTCAGATTAATTTTCTGATTTAACTAAATTTCTAATTAAAATTTCAAAAAAAAATTTCTTTTAAGGTTCATATTCTCAACCTTTAAGGTATTACGAGTCAAATTTGATAGCTATAGATCTGGCATGTTGAGGGCCAACACACACTTTTGTGTTTATAATTAACAGAAATTAAAATCATACATGGTTCTAAGCCACAACTTTTTCCAATTTATTTTATTATTTTACATAAAATTCTTGAAATGTTTAAAACTTTAGTGAACAGAGAATCAAAATATTTTTATAATAAATAAATTAGGTGAAATATACTTTTTATTCAGACATTTATCGTTTTTTTTTTAATTTCTATTGTCGGAATTGTAAGAACACAATATTGAATTTTAATTACAATTTTTTGGTGATTTTTAGTGTTTTTTAAGAAGTGATTTATTTTCGACTCATTAACAGAAAAATAACATTTAAATGGATCTAGTTCAGCAGGAGGATATATATATTATTTCCTCTCTTGCTGATTTAATCAAATTGAAAATTTCTTTTCTTCGAATTGAAAATTTTTATCGAGATTTTAAAATCTACACTACCATAGGTGCAGCTTTGGTGATTTTAATAACACTTGAATTAATTGTGTTAAGAGTGTAATAATCCTTGTTAAAATCTTCATAAAAAACAGTTGCATAACAATTACTTAACGATATCTGTAGCTCACAGAAATAAATTTGCATCTCATACTTTAACGTGTTTAGTAAACTTATGCTTTCTTTCGTTCAAATTCAGAATTTTCACATGAAGTTGTGGGTATAAAATGGCACCCCCCCAAAGAAAAATATTTTCATTATAAATTTAAAGTCGTTACAGTTGGATATCCTAAATTTATCACGTTTTTATGGCATTAAAAAAAGAAGAGTTTAGAATTTCCCCTGAATATGTTATCGAAAGGAAATGCTATAAATTGACTACAATGAAGTCTATCTCAAAAATCTTTTATGCAACAGAAACATCTTTCGTCCAATATTCTATTTGCTGAGTCATTACAGCAACTTGCCTTCAGGCTTTCTGGGGAAAAAAAAAAGAAGACCCTCTAAGAGGGGGGGAGAGAGAGGAGGAAGAAAATAACAACCAACAAATGCCCTTTTTCATTTCCAGTGCCCCCTCTATAATTTCACGAACAAAAATACCCCGGGATTTTCTTACCCCTGAACAACCCTCGGGGTAGATTAGAGGGGGGTGAGAGACGGGAGGGGAGGAAGAAAACGAAGAAGAGCGAGGAACGAAAAAAAAGCAACAACTCTGTGCAAACGAAACCTTCGTTCCACAACAAGAGAAGCCACATTCTTTGACCTTGAGATGCTACCCACCTACCTACGGCAGGTAGAACAGACAATGCTTCACTTGAAAAATAGACAGGTATAAAAATGGAAACCAGCGCCATCTGGTGAGACTAATGTCCACTAATCCAACGTTAAGTGCGAGCATCCTGCTATAGACGAACCGGTCTGTCAAGCACGTGCCATTTCAATGGACAAGACAGAAGAATCACTCACAGAACAACAATCGAAAGGTGTCACGCGAATTTGTATCTTCCCCGTTATTTCAAGGACGTTTTTGTCTCGAATCTGTGGTGACCTTTCGACGGCATGAATCTTTGCGGGCTGGGATTAAAAATAAAATTAAAAAAAAGTAATGTCTTTTCCTAAGGATGTTTTGACACCTTCCCCCCAAAGTGTCAAAACATTCCACAATAGCTGGGATGTGATTGGAAGAGGCGGGAAACATCGTTGCTGGCTTGATGGGAGTGATGCTCACCTGTTGTATTTCAGAGGTTACACTTGACTGTTTTTAATTTATCATTGTGTTAAGGTTCTGCACAGATTATGTTCGAGATTACAATAATTGTGTTTTCTAGTTCTTCCATTTGTCACTTTGTCTTAATGGATTTGTTGTTGTTGTTATTATTATTTTGGGCAAGTACATTGAGAAAATGGAAAATAAATAATTTATTTGTATGTATAATTTTGTTTGAAATTTAAATTATCAAACTATAGTTTAAACTTAGTAAGAAGCCCTGGTACAAAAGGAAGAGGGGAAAGAAAAAAGGGGAAGGGCTGGATAAAAAATAAAGCGCTGAATACCCCCCCCCCCCCACACACAAAATGTCAGTTAAGTTGTATTGTCATCACTACAGTGTTTTTCCCGAAACTTTTAAGAATTAGATGTTTAAGATTTTCTTGGATTCTGGAAACAAATCATTGTCGGAACTAAGCCTGTCTCTCTGTTAAGGTGTACGTGAGCAAAAGATTTAAAATGAACAAAAAGCTAAGTGAATAAAATTTGGTTCATGGTGAATACACTGAATCATAGATTGCGGATTAATGAATTTGATCTACATTTTGCTACGAAACTACACGAAGGCAAACTGCAATACTTTTTTAACATGCCAGTCATTCACTAAAAACAATAATAATAAATAAAAAGATTAAAATGAAATCGTCTATCCATATTTCAATGCATCATGTCAGAACATCATTTCTTGAACGGCCAAGCAGCACGTGCTCGTGCGAGTTGAATCATATTTTTATTCGTTTTAATCGTTCCGTCGAATGAGTCACTTTAGTATTGCAAACGATCCAGAAAAAAAAAAAAAAAACAACAACAACACTTTGTCTCGCAATTATTGTTTTAAAAAAATATCACGTTTCCTACTTATTTCCATTTCATATAATCACGCACTCAAAATGACATTTTTCTAGGTTTTATTTGCGGTAGTCATTAACATATATTTTTTAATCAGAGCTTTTGTAAATGCGATGGCAACACGTTATTAAAAGCTGATTTTTTTAGATGTTCGTGCAGATAATAAAATTTTTATTTCCGCCAACGGATTTTTGCTGACGCCAAAAACCTCATCCCAAAAGCAACATGTTCTGACATGCTAATAGTTTATTTATTTACGCATTGCCTGCACAATGAAAGGAAAATAGTGCGTATAGTTTTTTTTTCTCCTTCTGATTGTGATTATTTACAAGCCCATCCCTTCTTACTAAAATATTTTTATGTTTATTAGCATGCAAGTAGTCACAGAATATAAATAAATTCAAATGCAAAACTACGAAGGATAAAATATAGTCCATCAATTAAACTAGCATCATTGAATTTTATTGATTAACGAATAAAAAAATAGAGATTATAAGTAACATTGTTAAGAGAAGTCGAAATTTTCTGTTTTTTTTTTTAAATAATTATTAGTAGTTTAAATATAACATTTTATATTTATTTTAAGCATATAGTAAAATAAATGCAAATAAAACCAGAGATAAGGGTATCCTGATAAAGGTTATTATGAATAAGTTCAGTGTCATCATAAAATTTGTTTTCATTTAGAAATCAAACAGGTGATTTATGCTGGAGTACAATAAATGATGGGAGTAGTCTCTCCAAAACTTTCTCGCATACATTCTAATAAAGATGTTTTAGCTAAGAACCCCTTACATGCCGGCGTCCTGACATAGGGGTTAGCACGTCTTCCCCGTGAGCTGGGCGTTCCTGGATCAAGTCCCGATTCGGGCATGGTTCTTCTTCTGTGTTCTATCTGTAAGGTGTGTAAGTGTGCCTTCCCTGTAAAAATGGGATGTGCAAGCGACTGTGATGAGTGTGTAGCTAAGTCATACTCTTGGCTCTAGTCCGCCCTACTTCAAAACAAGGAACGCTTCTTTCGGCTTAAAACTCGTTGATACCTCAGTGAAGCTTGTCCAAGGCAAGTGCCACTAATAACAACCCCTTATATGGCACTAATGTGCAATAGTTACAAAATATTAACTTTTGGCAAGAATTCAATATTTTTACCAAATCTAGCGTATCGTCTTTGGTGAGTTATTTGGTTTTCATGCGGTTAATAGCATTCGAAAACCGAATCAGTGATTTAAACACGTTTTCCCCAATCGATTGGAACGAAAATTTATTACAAAGCTATCAGGTATACAGAATAATTATTTCCTATTATATAATGCATAAAGTCACGCCTTCCCTTCCCCCCAGATTTACCCAATAAGAAACGAAGACTAATCATATCGACTTCTTTCAATTCGAACTAAATTGTGACTGTGATAATAACAGGATCACTGTTGCATAAAACCATAATGATGCGAGACAGAAAAAAAATTATTAAAGACGATTTCCCAAATTTGCAAATTACACTGAAAGCAATTTAAAATTTTAGCTCAATGAAAGAAAATCAAATAAAGTCATTTATCGTTTTTTCAGTATAAAACTACTCCTAATAATTGAGTGATTGATGACGGCAATATTCCGTTCCCATGGTAACCAACCGCAAACGATTTATTTTTCACGCTTCGAAAGAAAATAATAACTCTTATTTTAATTCTGTGAGATCAATTTTCAATCGATTGTCATTAAAAATTTGAATTTCGAATGGAAAAAAAAATTCGATTACCTATGAATAGTTTTTATTCACGGATATTATGGTTAGCCAGACTTGAAATTATAATATTAATTATTTTGTTTCTTACGATATCGCGCTTGTTGATTTAAAAGCATACATAAATTATTTCTGTCCGAATTCCGGAATTATTTACATTAATTTCATTCGTGTTATCAAAATTTAAGGCAATATCTTTGGCTCAAAAATTTTAAGGAGCTTCGAACTTCTACATTATCTAGCCAAATATCCGAAACTATGTTTGTCTAGGGAGTGTTTTAAGCTTGCTTTATTTAGCTTTATTTTATTTTTAAAATTAATTCTTAATAATGGCGATTAAAAATCAATCAATTCTTAATTAATGCTTATTAAATTCTTATTAATTAATTCTTATTACTAAGAATTAATTATTAATCCTTAATAATAATTTATTAATTCTTAATAATAAATATATATAATATCGCCACAAAGCAATGAGAATAAATTCACAAAAAAAAATGAAATATTGTTGTAAAATATGCAATATCTCTAAGAATGAAGGGTTGCTTTCAAAATTTATTGGGCTAGCAATTAAAAAGAAATAAAATTTGTTATTTTATAACGGGAATATCTTAGCAATATTTTTATTCTATTCTTAACACAAAGTATTTTAAACACAAAGAAAAACTTGTCTTTTATAAAATCAACATTCAAAGTGTAGCAAAAAGAACTGTCTTTAAAAAGTTGACATAAGAAAAGAAAATCTGCAAAAGTGTTGATATGTTTTTAATTAAAAATCTTTTTAATCGTTTAAGTAACATTATTCAATGTGCAGCCTTTGAATTATCATATTTATGTCTACATATTGTTAATCCTGCGAGAATTAAGCGTTTTGAATCCGATTGTCGATTGTTCTTTAGTTGAAAAACTGTTTTAATGTTTTTGGCTTATTGCAGGGTTTTAATGTTTTTGGCTTATTGTTTTGGCTTATTGCAGGAATTGAATCCATTAATTAATCGAATTCGAATAAAAGGAACTTAATTTATTTAATAAGGAAATTAGATTTTTATCCCCTTTAAAAGTGCAAGTTTTTTTTTCCTATTTCCTATTTTATTTTTTATCCTTTTATTCAGAGGACAATCATGACATTTGCAGATTGAATGCACAAGAAATTAATTTGCGTTTTTTAATTACATGCAGTTATAGAAAATAATAATAACAGTAAAGATCATAAATTTTTTGTGAACCTCCAAGAAGTAATAACTATATACATTGTACAATAATAATGCAGAAATAATAGGCAATAACACCAACATTTAGTTTTTTAAAAGTGGTAAATATAATTTACACACTTCATAAGTGTAAACAGTGAAAGCATTATAAAAATTTTCAGATCTCTAAGTATGAAAAAGATTTTTGAATAATAATTATTTTGTCATCATTGTACATTTTTAGGAATTAAGAAGTAAGATTTATACTTTTACTTTAAATGTATATATGCCCTGTATAAAATAATAGCAAACGATTAAGTAAATTCATGATTAATATAGAAAATTAATCATGAACTTGTGGTTATTAGGTCACGAGCACACACACACCACTAGTGGTATACGTATCTTTATTAAATACATTTACTATTCTTCCAGAATTTTTTTGTTCAATTTATGAAAGAATTAATAATAAATAATCTACTGGTTAATGAAAACAAAAGCAACCAATTTTACAGACGACTCTAAAATCCACCGATTAAAATTCCTATGCCTGTCTTTTCTGGTAAAAATAAACAATTATACTTAGAAGCTTTAATATTAAATAACGTCGAATTTTAACAAATCCTGTATTTACTTTTACAATGAATAAAAATAACAAAACTAATTTCCGTCTTCAAGCGGAACTTCGATGTATACCTTGAGGAATTTAACAGTTCAAAATCATTTATTAAATATATCCTAGCATTGTTCTGAAAACAATTCGTTCTTTCGATTCTTTGCTAAATTCTTATTGCGTATTATGAAATTCAGAAAACGATTTATTATCTTTCAGAATAATGTTTATATTTGTTCTGTAAATACTTCATTGTGATGCTTGTACAATATTCGATTGCAAAGAAAGAAGTTTTATCGTCTGAAATATATATTACTTCCATTTATTGTTTCTCGTGGCATTCCGATTAGTTGTTCTGGCAGAAGAAAAAATTTATCATAAATTAAGCTTCGACAAGAACCTTTTATTGCTTTATTAGAGAATACAAGACCTATTATGTAATACGCAGCACATTCTGAATACTCCGATTCTGCGGTTTATGATTTTACGCAATGCACTATTGTGTAATTAATTTTATTGGAAGCGCATTCTTATAAATTTATATCTAGTAATTTCACAATGCAGTTACAGATAAAAAGTGCAATAGTATCGATTTTTTTTTTGTCTACAATGATTGAGATATATAGCACATTATTATTAAGCAGACAAAGGGAAAGTCTACAGCCTGTATGCTTCACAATTTCAGAGGAATCTTTGAGATTCCTTTCACAGGACTTTCAAAGCTGTATAACGTAGTATTTTAATTTCTTTATGAAGATTGGGCAATCAAATTTATTGAGGTTAAAATCAAATGTTGTTCAATTTTTTAAAATTTATTTTTGTTATGTCAGAACATGATGTTGTTTTATAGATGGGGTTATTGGCGTCAACAAAAATCCGTAGGCGAAAAATAAAAAAAATTATCTGCACGATCATCTCGAAAAATCAGCTTTTAATAACGCGTTGCCATTGCATTTACAAAAACTCTGATTTTTAAAAAAGTTAATGACAACAAATGAAACCTAGAAAAATGTCATTTTGAGCACGTAATTATTTGAAATGAAATAAAGAGGAAATACGATATTTTTTTAAACAATCAATGCGAGACAAGTTTTTTTTTGGATCGTTTGCAATGCTAAAGTGACTCATTCAATGGAACCATTAAAACGAATAAAAACATAATTTAACTCGCACGAGCACGTGGTGCTTGGCCGTTCAAGACATTATGTTCTGACATGATACAATGAAATATGAACAGCAAATTTCATTAAAAAAATTTTATTATTATTTTTGTTTTCTTCTACCCCCTTTTCGATTATATCCCCTATTTTAATATCTTCATATTTAAATTTTTTAGGTATATATTTATTTTTTATTTTAATTATATATATATATATATTTGCTTTTTTGCAACATTGTTCACAAAATTTAAGTTTCAATTACTTACAATATTCATTTTTTGCGATATTCGTAATTCTAGTTTCTTCTTAACTCAAGCTACGAACCGCGTTTCCGGAGCATATGCCGGAGAACACACCTTCATTCCTTCCGTCCATCCTTCCTTCCATCCTACAATATTCAATTGGTGGAGGTTTATGTGCTTATCAATTTGTTTCCCTATTTATAGATATATTTTAATTATTATTTTTAATGCATATTTTGTGCTTATATTTCATTACATTTTGTTAATTCTTTTGTTTTATTTTCCATTTTTAAAAATAAGAACTTCTGAAATTGTGATGGCAAAATTTTATTAAAAGCTGATTTTTTTTGAGATCGTCGAGAAGATAAAATTTTATTTTTATTTTATTTTTGCGAAATAAATTGTTGAAAAAAAAATATTAAATTACATGTTTAAAAATTCATTAAAAATAGAGTTTTAATTCGTAGATCAAAACATTAGTATCATTGAAAAGCTAATTTTTTGAGCTTTAACGTGATGCAAAAATCAATTTTGTGCTGTAATATTTTCGGAAGTTATAGCGAAAAAACGTTAAAATTTGGCTTATTTTTTAATTAATTAAAATTTTAATTACAGCTTTAGAAAAAGGGCTTCGAGGTGCATATTCCCGGCACCCAAGGTATACATATACCAAATTCGGTAGCTGTAGGTCGAGCGGTCTGGTCTGTACAGCGCCAACACACACACACACACACACACACACACACACACACACACACACACA
>JAOUZG010036560.1:3864111-3880249 GCA_026289955.1 Argiope argentata
TGTTAACTTAATTATAAATTTCATAAATTTTTGAAAAGTTACAGCATATTTATCCATAAATGCTTAGTACCGAAAGTTGAAAAAAATTCCAATTAAAATGGCTTTGTTAGATAAATTCACATGAAACAAATTTAATAGACTCAAATGAAAATTTAAAAAAATTATTTAAGAAAAGTTTCTTCAGATTCGATTTATTTAGTTAAGTAAATATTCCGTGAAGCTTCAGACACTTTAGTACTTTTATCAAAGCTTCAGACATTTTAGCATTTTTTTTTTCAATTACACACTTTTTATTAACTTTTATCTAAGAATTTAACAACCTTATTGTAACTTACAAACAATGTTTGGTTTAAATTCTTTAATTATTTACTTTATTTGTTAAAAATATAACTATTAAAAAACTTATTGGCATTTCAATTAACTGCCCGAACTTTTGATATATTGGCAGTTTTTTTTTAAAATAAAATATTTGTTTAAAGTAAACATTGTTAATTGCTTGTAAACATTTTCTATTTAATAAAATAATTTTCAAGTTTTTTTTAAAAATTCTGTTTTAAATTGGCATTTTTTAAAAATTTCTTTTGGCAACATTATCTTATTGTTTGAATAAAATGTTAGTATTCAAATATTTGCAACAAACAACCCCCCTCCCCCCATAAAAATAAATTAAACATTCAAAAGCATTTACCTACTTCAGGTGGTGTATCATTACATTAAATTTATAAATATAATCATAAAATATTAGAATGCCTTCATAAATGTTTGCAAAATATCCATTTACAAATTTATATATTGAATTGTTTTTCAATTTGAGGATATTCTAAAACATTCATATTCAAATTTTGATATCTAATGATAATGTTAGATTTGAATTAATTTACTAACATAAAATTTTTTGACAGTGGGTTATGAAGTTATTCTTATTCAAAACATTTTCATCATACATGTTTAGAAAACAACAACAACATAGTTTCTGTTTTTGCTGTTTGTAGATATAAAGACTAGTTACAATTCTATTGGCTCTATAAGCAGAGTTTTTATTCTATTTTCCTTTTTATAGCTGATGCCAATTAAAAAGAAGTAACGAATGTCATTAGGAAATAATGAAATTTATTAATAACGAATTTTATGAAATAATAATTTTTTTCCATTTATTCATTGAAAAGAATGTATTTCAGTTTAAAAGCATTTAATTTCAATGGATATTTTAAAAAGCTTAACATTTCTCGACATTTTAAAAATAAAATTTGAAATTGGATTGAAAGTTTAAAAAAATTGAATAATTTGTTTGTTGAAATTTTAAATAATTTTTTTCTTAGCCCACAGATTTTAACGATATATATTGAGGCGTCATATTCTATCGCAACAACAAAATTAATTTCATATAAAACACAGAGCTGTGTAGTGTTCCATACGGTAGAAAGATTTGTTTTGAAATAAAATATTATAAGAGATACCACAAAATTTTGTAGCATGTCCAAATACTTTTGAAGATTAGTGAATCAATAATTATATATTTGCAAAATTTTTAAATAAGTAATTTTAAGTAATTTTATATATTTGCAATGTATATAAAGTCTTTTAAACAACAATCATTTATCTAATATTTTTTGAAATTTCTCAAGAATAAATTCTTTTGAAAGATTATACATGAATACTTATATTTACATGCATTTATAAGGAATTACTTTGAATTTTACCATTCTGTGCATATTTTGAATAATTACAATCTTCAAAGCGCGGCGTTGAGTTTCCCCTTCTAATTTATCTCTTCCATAGTAATTCCCTGTTTTTCCCCATCCGCCAAACATTTGACTTTTCTAAACACGATTCATTATACCTAGAAAAATAATTTAAAACCAGCTGTTCTCTGTCTTGTTTAATGAGCAAGTTTTTTTCCTTTTTTTCACTTCGCAAAATGAAATATTCATTTTCTGCAAAATGTAATTTAATCTAAAAAAAATCGTCTGTTTTGCTTTGCTTCTGCTCAAGAAATTAAACATCGCAAAAGTAATTATGATTTATTTGTTAGTTTGTTAAATAAAACTGAAAAGCAAAACATCGCCATTTTTTTCTCCTTCTTTTTAATCCTTAAGCTTTTATGTAAATATATGAATTCCTTAAATTTTAATGACGTGATTTAAGAACGGAATTTTTGAAGATTTATTGAAAAAGTTAAGCCTTTTCAGTGTTAATGTCAAAGTGCCAATTTATCAAATATAAAGGATTTGTAAAATTATTTCTTTTCATGTCGTTTGCAAAACTTTAATATTTTTTTTTTCTATCAGAAAAAGAACGAAAGAAGCTTACAAGTTAATGAGCAAACAAATTTTATTTTGAAATATTCTGTCGTAATCCTAATGTAAAAGCTGATGTGTTTTTATTTTAAAATACAAATATTATCTCACATCTTTTTTTCAAAGGAAGCTATCCAATGCGAAAGCGTATCAAAACGGAAAGAAGAAAGATTTAAAATTAATTTTTGGATGAAAGCATTTTAATACAATCCGCGATTGCTGAGAAAAAAAAGGTGCTAATTTCAGTTACGTTATTTGTTACATTTTCTTACTAATTAAAACGGATATTTGCGCTGTTATTTAACAATTTTTTTCTTCTATGTGGTAGAGACTATCAACAAAAATAGAAGCCGATAGTGCAGATAACGTTTTTTAAAGTATAATTAAGATGATTTAAATACTTCTGATTTATATAATAATGTATATGAAAATCTTGATTTAAGTGAACAGAATTTAGTTTGAACTATAATCAGTTGATATTTGATCAATTTCACTGTCAAATGTGCTTTAATATTCATTGTGTTTCATGTTCAATTTCAGTTGGTTTAAAATAATTCAAATATCAATCAATATTAAAATCTTTCATAGTGATGCGTTCGTTAGTAGCTTTCTGAGTTATTCATTTTAAGCTGCCCATTGTTGTTCTTATACCGTACTGCTATTTTAAGTGTTACTTAAAATTCTTATTTTTAAAACTGAGTTCTAGAAAAATCAGTGCAGAACAAACCAGAGTTAATTAATTTTAAGAAAAAAATTTGTACGTATTAGCTCTTACGATCAAGCCAGCAATTGTGAATGGTTTACATTTCATTGATAATAAGAAAAATTGTAGAAAATAAAACAATCTATGATGGTATCAGAATACATTTGATAATTGCATCGTGGCTTATAAACTTTAATATGTTTTGTAAGTACATTGACGGAAAGAAATAAAGCAATTTTTTCTTCTTTTCAAAATTTTAAAAAGATAAACTAAAAAGCTCAGTTGATAGACAAATGAGAAACTGAAGAGTCAAACTGATATGATCTTTTTTTCTTCACTTACGCATGAAATGTATAAATATTAGAAAATATATTACTGTTAGTATATCATTTTTTGTAATCGAGTATTTGGATTTCCGGGGTTATTTTTATCTCTGTTTGAATAAACGTTTTATTAACGAGATGAAACAATATATAATAATATTTTAGAGTAAATACTGAGAATTTTTCATTTCATACAAACATTAAATATATGTATATATATAATAGAATTTTAATAAAAAGGCATATAAAATGTGTGCAAAAAAATGGTTACTCACCAAATTTGCTGAAAAGAAGGAAACAAGGGGATGGGAATTTAAACACAGCCAATGATCATCCAGAAGGATTTCTAAAATAAAAAGATATATGTATATACGAGGCATATTCGGAAAGTAAGTACCGTTTCATTATACTGCCGCTGCAGCACTGCGATCGGCGTTCTGCGCATGCGCACTAGTCTTCCTTGTTCACTGACTCTCAACTGACGCCATTTTGGACGCTGTAGGTTGTGTTTCCAGTTCGCTGTGCTTGTTTAAAATGTTTAAGACAATTACTGATCCCGCTGACTGTGAGATTCGTTCTGTTATCCGTTTTTTAAACGCAAAAAATGTGAAACCGGCTGAAATTTACCGTGAAATTAAAGAAGTGTATGGTGAAAACGCGATGAGTGATGGAATGGTGCGGAAGTGGGTTAGAATGTTTAATGAAGGTCGAAAAAATGTTCACGATGAGGCTCGGAGTGGTCGGCGTTCTCTTGTCAATGACGATCTGATACGGAAAGTTGATGAAAAAATCAAAGAGAACAGACGATTCACAATAACGATACTTTCAGACGAATTTCCACAAATTTCACGTACTGTGTTGTACGAAATTGTTGTTGACAAATTAGTCGTGTTTATCATCGTTGGCGGCAAGTTTCTACGAGGAAGGCATAGGAAAACTCGTCACTCGCTACGACAAGTGTTTGAACATTGGTGGAAACTACGTAGAAAAATAGTTTAAGGTTTGGTCTTTCATGTAATAATAAAATTTGTTTGAAAAAAAATGTTTTGTTCTATTTATTAAAAAACGGTACTTACTTTCCGAATATGCCTCGTAAAAGAAACGTAATTAAAATTATTACTACTGATTTTTACTTTCTTCAATAGAACGAGAAATGCTGTCTGTTTGAATGTATGCCTTAGAGAATGCGATCCTTGATTGCTCTAAAATTTAACAACAAATTTAGCTTGCAGTCTAAATTGCAAAATAGAAGATCTATATCAAATTATATATATAATCGAGAACTGGCTTCTTTTTACAGTCTGCACGATAAATCGTCAGAGTAAAAAAATCGCCATCAATTTAGCAGCTATCGATTTAGGAATAATTTCAAAATTATCAAAGTAGCTTGATTTTCTGAAAATTACTTAGTAATTCCAAGAATGTAATTATTTTGAAGAAGCCTTGGCATCTTTTATACAATGAAGCTTAACAATTTTGGAACAATCCTAAAATTGTCAAATAAATCCTGAGGTCATAAAAATAAAAAGTAGCTGTCTTATCACTAACCACAATGGAACTGTTCCGGCCGTCCTCAAAAAGGATGTGAAGTGAAGGGTGTGAGGGTGAAGAAGCCCTGATTAACATTAGAGAGTCTCGAGGCAAAAAGTGTGTGCGTGTTTTGTTCGAGTTCCGAGGAGAAATCTGAGTCATTATTACTAACTTGTAATTCACAATTGTAAATAATATATTTCCTATTCCATCAATAAACTCAAGGAAAATGGGAAAGTATTCTTGTCCGGCGTGCACAATTATTACAATAGCAAAAGAGAAAAAGAGAATCTACATTATTCTTCGAAGATAAAGAATATTTGGAACAATTAAATTCCGATTTCGAAATAGTTTTTTTCTCTCTCAATTCTTGATCGCTAGAAATTTTGTGAATTCTAGCATTAATGATATCAAATTTTTCGAATTTAATTATCAATTAATCGAATAATTTTCTTAATTTTTTATTATGTATTAACAGCGCCATCTAGTAATGATTTTATAAATTACTTGATTCCTAGAAACCACTAGTGAGTGTATGTACAATCTATCATAAAATCACTGTCTTTTTAGACTGCAATCATTTATCAATCACTACCATTGAGATTTTAAATTAAAATGATAGATGTTATTTTGAAAATCTTTAAGTAGATAAGTTTCAAAGTTTTATGATAATAATAATAATAAACTACGAATTAGTGACTAAAAAAAGCAAAAAATTGAAATAAATCTTTAGCATACTTATTAACAAACAAAACAACATAAACGATAACTCTTTTAATGAGCGATGTTTCGCATAACAAGTGATGGACACAATATATTTTTACATTGCGTTATGAGGCAGATACATTTCTATAACATGCGACCACAAAGAAAAGCACAGCCAGAAGCTTCATTCTGTATCACGGTATTAAGTTATGGAGATTTTGTCAGCAGAAGAGAAGAAAACTGCGTCCATATAGCATCAACTTTCCAGTGAAATAAGAGATGTATTGAAAACATGGGAAACTGTTGCAACCTCATATATTTAGGCTTGTATCTAATAAAGCAGCAGCTTCAAACATTACAAATTGAATTAACGATAACATTGTGACCCACTTTAGCTAAATTTTGTAAAAAATTCAAAACCAATAAACTGCACACACATTTCTTATTAAAAAACAACTTATACTGTTATAAATTTGTATGAGAATTTTTTTAAAGTATGAGTTTTAGGTTTGGTTTGGTTTTAGTTATATTGACATTAAGTTGTAAAGCAAGCAGCAGGGATATTTGGGGACGTATCTTGTAATTTTGGGCAGCGATCAGATGACGAGGACGGCACATAAGCTGGCATCCTCCTTTCTACACTATATCACGCAATACCAGAGGGAGGACATTTTGCCCTGACTTATTTAACGTGTGACAGACCCCCTTATACGAGATTCTTCGGTGGAATAGGGTCTGGAACCTGCAACCCTGCAGCTCGGGAGAGCTTACCACCCTGCCACCGCTTCTCCCCCCCACAAGATATGGAACGCATTGTTTGATTTTACACTGATCCTAGAAAAAATTTATTTCGCTTAATGTGCATTTCGCTTTACGAATAAAACCAATGTATGTGTTTTGAAAAGATGTTTTTATTAAATTAATCCGAAAATTTCATCGGAAAAACTGTTTTATTCAATACAAATATATTACACAGCTAAAGTCAATCCGAAATTCATGAGGATTCCTTGCCGATTTTACCTTAAACTCTCTTAATCCCTTTTCAAACTCAGTGATTCATTTACCCGCCATTACACGACACGGCTCGTTTTTTCCCCAAGACCTTGACTTTTAAAGAAATAATGACTTCTTTACAATAAAATAATATCAAAATGCGTTTTCCGTTGAGACTCCCACAAAAGGCATCGCGTGTAAACTGCAAGACTATTATTATCAAGCCAAATAGAAGGCCAGGGTAGTAACGCACGCAAAAACAAATCCAATGTCATTTCGCTCCCATTATTTATAAGTTTCAACGGCAAAGGATAAATCAGATTTATGGATAATGTTTAGATGGAAGAGTTACGATCGTTTGTCGAGTTATAGAACTTCTTTCTCTAAAACGGCAATCTTTCTTTTTTCTTTCCCCTCCATAGACTAGCTACTGAATAAGTCAATAAGATTCCAATCATTTTTGGAAATCCATTTATTTCTTGTATGACTTCGATGCCTTAGTTTCTAATACAAGAAATATATTAAGAAAAGGCATTAAAAAATACTAAAAAAATTGAAATCTGCTATCCATATTTCAATGTATCATGTCAGAACATCATTTTCTGAACGGCCAAGCACCACATGCTCGTGCCAGTTAAATTATATTTCTATTCATTTTAATTGTTTCATTGAATGAATCACTTTAATATGACAAACGATCCGAAAAAAAACTTTGTCTCGCGTTTATTGTTTCAAAAAATATCGCATTTCCTGTTTATTTCATTTCATATAATCATGTACTCAAAATGACATTTTTCTAGTCCATATTTACTGTATTCATTACCTTTTTTTTTAATCGGAGCTTTTGTAAATGCAATTTCAACGTGTTATTAAAAACTGATTTTTTGAGATGCTCGTGCAGATATTAAAATTTCAATTTTTCGCCTACGGATTTTTGCTGAGGCCAGAAAACCTCATTCCCAAACCAATATCATGTTCTGACATGATAAAAATGGCGGCAATGTAAACCCAAACAAAGCGCTACGGAAAATATACCCCACAAAGCACCAAATGGTGTATATTAAAGAATAGCCCACACAACTAACCTAAAAACAGCCTATTTACAGTGTGTACCTGAAATAAAACCAAACTGCAAGCCAATTATTGAAATTCACTATGCTGATTAGTCTGGCCGAAACAAAATCAAGTCAAGAACAGACTGCACAAGCGTGAATTTTTAACGCCAATTGGGACAACTCAAATGCGTGAATTTTCTACGCCAGCAATACAGATTATAAATATTTAATTTCCTTTATTCTGTTTTATTTTAATTCAGAAGTACTTCAGAATGAATCCGAAGTATCGATTAATTAACAATGTTTAATTTTAAATGCATCATATACTAAGGAAATAAACAGAATCGTTTGAAATAATCAACTGAAAACATGTTATTTGTCAATGAGTAAGGTCAATGAGTAAGGTTATTTGTCAATGAGCGAGTAACAAATGTTAAGCCTTACTCATTTGGCGGGTTTTTTTTTTTTGATTTTTGGCAGGAAAGTTTTTTAATAACAAAAATTTAACTGTTCAATTAAATGGTATAAATAGTGGTCTATGTTATTTTCTTGACTATAATGTATATTTGAGTTAAATTTCATCCAATTTCGTTCAACCTTTCTAGCGTGATTGACTAACATCATCCATCCAAACTTTCACATTTATAATAGTAGTATAGATTAGTCAAAAGGATTGCCTCAAGTAAGAATTTAAAAAAAATCATTCACTTAAATTATTTAGATGGTATTACTAAACAAATGACGAAATACTATGAATAAGATCATTCATGATAATAATCTAATGCGCGCTTTTTTAAATCTAAGACCACCAACAATACTGAAAAGCTACAATAAAACGAAAAGTATTTTAAGTGCTTCTCCCATTAAAACTGCAGTAATTAATTAATTTTTGTTGATATTACCCTTGCTTTGAATAATTTATTCATCAAAATCCACTTAAGAGAACAAGCTACAGTTACAAATTATTCGTGGCCATGGAATTAGGAGTAACAGAGTATGTTCTGAAATGCCGGCAGCACTAAAGCTTCAAATGAAACACAAGCGCGATCTTTGTTCCGGCGTAATTCAGGAAGTTTCGATTCAATGTTAGATCCGTAAAACAAACAGCTATTTTAGAACGAGACTGGAAAGAAAAAACGAAATAACCTCCCACAAACGATGCTTTCATTCGGTGCGAAGAACTTCGGATATAATTTGAGGAATCACTTTTCATGTCATAACAGACACATCAGAGCTGTGAAATAAAATAATGCCTCTCGAATTTTCCTCCCTTCTTTTATTTTTTCCCTCTACCAGTGTCGTTGCTGTGCCAATGCACCTAGAATAGAATAACTGTTTCAATCTCAACAATTTTTAAGCATCGTTTTAACAAAAGTTGAATTTTTTGAATGACTTGCGTACGAAATTTATATAGAGAAAACATTGTTTACAATTCGCCCGTGAAACTTAAATTTATTATAGCGTTCAATCCTTTGCATTATAAAAAAGTAGATACTATATAAGTAATGAAAAACATTTAAATGATTTGATGAAAGTAGATAGCAGAGTCGTGGCCGAAATCACGGAGAAGGCAGGTTGAATTTTTAAGTTCTTTTTATTCCATCACGGGAGCAGGCATTATTTACAAGCGATAGCGACGTGCATTACACAGAACGACACAACACGGAATTGGCGATAGCTAAGTGTACAAGAAAGGATTGAGAAATCATTATGCCTGGTGTTAAATACCAAGACTTTGATAGGGAAAAATATTTTTTATAGAGCATCTAAAATCGGATTTCGATGGAGATTTCCATGTCTCACGCATAAAAGGCATGGGAAACACAGGGATCTTTTTAAAGGTATTTTGTTTTGGTCAGCAGTTTTCATCTCTCCCACGGAGTGTGAGAAAGTAACAGGCGTTTAGCTGTTTCAGCAATTTTACACAGCTTCTCTTGAATTAATTAACTAGAGCGAGTGGAATGGATCATGAAATAAGAGAATATTTGAGAATGATATTACTATGGGCTTAATTAAGATATGGCTTTGGAAATTAATTAGGATTAAAATTAAGAGTTTAAAATATCATTATATATATGTAATGATCTTAAAATTAAATTCAACCTTAATTAATTTTCAAAGCTTTATCTTAATTTGGCTCATAGTAACTTCATTCTAAAAATATTCTCTTATTTCCTAATCCATTTCACACGCTCTAAATTAATTCAACAGAAGTTGTGTAAAATTGCTGAATCGGCTAAAAGATAACAGGTTCTCACGCTCCATGTGAGATGAAAATCGTCCAGCTAAGCACATTGCTTTAAAAAGATCCCTGTGATTCTCTTGCCTTGCTAGGCGTGTGTTGTGGAAATCCCTATCAGAATCTCACTGTATAAGCACTGTGAAAAAATATTCCCCCTATCAAAATCTTAAGCTACTTAAGACCAGGGATAATGGTCCCCCTTTTTTTTACACTTCAGCTTTTCGTCATTCCGTTTTGAATTGCTCTGCGTTGTGCCCGTCGCTTTTGTTTGTACATAATGCTTCCCGTGAGGGAATAAAACAGACTTAAAAATTCAGCCAGTCTTCTCCAAGATTTCGGCCGTGACTCTGATATCTGCTTATAAATAATAACAATACATTACATATATATGTGTGCAAATATATTTTAGCAGTTACAAATAGAAGAAATTTGACTTTATAGTTTCGATTTATTTCATTACAGAAGACATTATATGCAAGAAGCGATGATAAAAAACTGAAATCCATTTACATCGGGATACCAGTGCAAAAGAAATCGAGATTTTTTCATTCAGTGGTTTTACTATGAGATTTTCATAGGGATTTCTTCGGCAAGTGCAGTCTTAGGAAGGGCAAATTTCAGTACCTTTAAAATAAAGTTATAAGCATTAGGGATTTTTATCCCTTTATTTTGGGCGTGAGAAAATGCCAATATCAACAGTTTTTCAGAGTAGATGCTGAATTAATGATATAAAAAAAGTTGGAATTGGATTAGAAAATAAGGGGACATTTTAGATTTTAAGTAAACACGACTTTTGTAATAAACATTGTCTAACAAAAAGTGAAAACTTTGCATCCTCTTAGATTGGTGAGTCGTGTTTGATATAGGAACGTTATAGGTTTACATTTACCTTAGTCCTCTTCTCCCTTCCATTTTTGTATCATGCTGCCCGTACAGGAAAAGAATAGCTAAATAGATTTCATAAAAGCATACATTTATAAGAATTCCCAAATTTGTTTTTCAAAAAAAAAAACATTTTTAATTTTTTTTATAAGGCATTAATGCAATTATGGTATTTCGGAACTTTTGTTCTTGAAATTTACTACCAGATGGCACTAGGCGTCTGGAGCCAAAATTTAATTAAATTAATCTATTTTTTTTACTTTGTTAAAAGAAACTATATTCGCCTTTGTCAAGTAAAAAAAAAATGTGAAAGATATTAAAATTCAAACACACCTTTTTGGAATTTTAAAAGAAGACAACTAAAATAGATTAAATCTATTTAAGACTTAACGAGGTCGAGCTGGAATTAAAATGCCTTCATTAATTTCCATCAAAATGTCGTTATTAAATTCCATTTCTGATAATAGAAAACAATGAATTTAGCTCTGTATTATAAGAATATTGCAAGACTTCGTTAAAAAATATATTTAAAATTGAATATTTACCAGAAAAATTAGAATCACTGTTTTAGTTTAAAGAAAATAGACTTTATAAGAAGATAAATAAAAAAAAAAACTGAACTTCGTTTTCCTTTTAACTTACGTTGATTTCATCTAAATTTTAATGAAATCAAATCAATGAAAATCTTAATTCAAACCATGTTCCACCCAAAGACTTTACGCTTCTAATTTTATTAGCGTGACAAAAAAGACGTGGAATGATTTCCCATGATGAGCTAAACTTAAATAGTTTCCACTAAAACCTTCACATAAAAAGCAAGGGCAAAATAAGATGCCATAAATTCTTTTTTGAGAACACAAGAGATCCCAGGAGAGCTTTAAAAGAAAAAGCGCCAATCCACAGCCTGTTCTCGAACACCAATTCTAAATTTAAATCTGTTTGGCGAAAGTGGTCCAGGTTCATATCCCAAAGCAACACGAAAAGGGCAGCAGCAATCTCCCTTGTCTGTCCACCAATAAAAGACTTTAAAATGAAAAAGCGCGAACTCCAATTGGCTGATGACAGAACACCCATTCCTGCCTCTATCTTAACACGCACGAGACAAACTATTTCTGCGGCTCGTAAAAGTAAATGCCCGTGATTGCTTTAGAGGGAATAAAAGGTGCAGAGAGGTTTATATTCTTCGATAAACAGAATTCTCAAAGCGTCCGGGCATTGTGGAGGGTCGAATGGCCGATGACATGGCGGGCAAAGATTATGAAAAACAATTTGGCAACCGTAAAACGGAGCGAAAACTTTTAAAGTTTTCCCAGAGTAAAAATATAAAAGGAGCGTTGTAAAAAGAAAGCATTTTGAGAGGGAACAGGAATTCTGAATTTTGTGAGAGGAAATTGGAGAGGAAGACATAACAAGACAAATATTTCCTGCCTTTTCCCTTTTCTCAGGAGATCTAGCTTGAATGAAATCTTCTAAAGTTTTTATTAGCTATACCAGTTTTTAATTTTAGAGACCAGTAGTTTTTAGCTTTTAGTATTTGAATCCTCAAGATCAATATCAACTATAATTAAATAAATAGATGTAAAATCGTAGTTTCGATTTTACATTTTTTAAAATCCCGATTTTAAATAATAGGTACTGTAATGACTAGATCCTGGTCGATCAAATAAACGGGTAGTGTTTAAACACAATGTCTTATTTACAGCTTTATACAATAACAAAACAACAACTCGTCCTCATCTGGGTTAATATGCTGGGAAATGTTTACATCTGGATTACAGTTCCACAACTAATCCAAGGAGAACTAACAGACTGTTAGTGTATCCGGCTACTGCAGGTAGCTCAAGAGATCTACGGATATAACAGGTAGATATTAAATCCAACTCGAGATCATGTGGTGTCTCTTCAGCTGCCCAGCTCTTCAGCTCAACCCACAGCTCGTCAAATCTCATCTCTTCTCGTCTCATCTCGGATCAATTCGATTCCTCGTCGGATCAGCTCCCTCGTCGTATCTTCATTTCAAAACCTTCCATTTTAACCTTGGTCAAACTCCACCTCTCAGGTTCTCATTGGCGCGCTGCAAATGCCGATCATCCAACAATTCTTTAGAAATATTCCCAACGGTCAGCAGTTATCGTGGGAATATTTTCTACTCCTCCACACCCCTACCAGACCCTTCACAACAGAGAAATATTCACATTTAGAGGTTTCAGTACTTCTTTCTTCAAAGGGCCGTAAAACTCATGTGCTGTTCACTATCGGAAATTATTCAAGTTCAGGTGGTCCCATAGGAGAAATAGTTACATCTAATTTTTGACACGGTTTCCTTGACACGGATAATAGACAGCATGTGTGGTCTATTATCTAGACTCCCTTCAAGTTCAAAGGGTAACATCAAAGCGGGAGAAACACAATGCGTAACAAAGGAAAGAATCGTCTCACTGCTGGCCAGAAGTAACAATGTTCGAACCTGTGTCTCTTAAAAAGAGGGCGATAAGTTTTACGACTTATTTACAATACCGAATTGATCCCCTCTTTGTTACTTTTAATAGCTAGCTTATACAATTTTTCTAAGATTATTCTGATCTATTTTTAAATTTCACCCTTGAAAAATTATTTTTCCTTGTCTCAACTAATATTAAAAAAGAAAGACATATTGTCCCCGAGACGAACAATCAGGACTCAGTTCTGAATGTCTGTCTATTGACAGGATAGGTCGTTGGAGCTATCAAATTTGGTTGTTGTCGTTGTTTTCGTGTTCCGTTTTACAACGAAAGGAGGGTACAGTAGCTTCAGAGAGTATGGGCCCTGAGCACTGGAGGGCAGAAGTCCGACTTCTAGCTCACACACGTCATAAAGCTTTTTTACGGGACATCCTTCATTCATGCATTCCATTCATTCATCCATAGATCGTAATTTGGTATCGAAAAACATCGTGGATATGTCGGGAAATATCTTGTACAACCTGGATCTTTATGCCATTAATACAAAGGGGGAACAGAGAATGATCATCTCTGACGCGTTACCCCTAGTAGTATTAGTCTTGACATGTGGACTTTTTGACAAGTACAGATTCAGAGAGTGTCAGTCACCATACACACCGAGAGTCCTCGACTGGCGAGTTCGAACTCGCAGCCCAAGGGATTCGAATCCAATGCTCTACCAACTAGGCTATCCCCGCAAATTTGGTACATATGTACTTTAAAGAATGTGTTTGTGGAACCAGGCTGGAACATAGAAACAGATGCTAAATAAATATGTAGGTACAACGATACTCTATTAGCACGAAATTACCCAAAATAATATTACGATATTATATGGAATTCAAAATATCGAACACCTTCGTGAATATGTCGTGAAATATTTTGTGCAACTTGTATCTTTATGCCATTAATACAAAGCAGAAACAGCTGTTCGCCGAAGTTGATTAACTCTAAATAATCGATTATATATATATATATATAGGTTATAATAAACGAAATTTCATACCATAATTACATTGAATATTATTCAACTGAAATGTCCCAGGCAGAACTTTAGCAAATCTAATTTTTTTATTTTTACTCCTGCCATGCTTTCAATTGCCATCTTATTTTAAACCGGAATTTTAATATAATTAATATTAATGGGTTTCTTGGAATAAACACGTTTTTAACTACTTTTAAAGATGCCAGTCTATTTTATAAATTGACTTATTTTACCTTCACCAATAAGCATTTAGAAAAATTTCTTACCCCCTTTCGTTCCTATTAGTTTGAGATATAATACGATGTTGTTTAACATTCTTATTGTTTGACAATATCGTAGATCTATCTGATAATGTTGTGAGGCATTTTGTTCTATTGGATACCCTCATCCCCGATTCTTTAGGTAAGAATAGGAAAACAAACCCTGGATTCCATTCTGTTAGGAGACACGACGCCATCACAATCCTTTTCTTCCTGTTTTCTTATTGAAGGTATTCAGCTTTTCAGTTGTAACGACAGAAGTTATTTATGTTTCATATCTCTTTCTATTCATTTGTTGATTTGGATTTAAAAGTGGCATAAAAAATATTGATATTGCGAAGATACAGATTTTATTGTCTATGAAAACGCGTATTAAATATTCAAAATATAAGCTACAAATTTTCAGCGAATTAACTCTATTTAATCCACTAATCTCGGTTAACAGCAGAGCTTCACAGAGAAAAGACGCTCTCTCAAGCCCAGCTAACAAAAAAGCTCTTTCTCCGAACTTATCTGATCGCCATTCTTAAGCCTCGCCTTTTAAATAGCGTCCCACTAAAGTCGGCGGGGCGAACTCTGAAACGGTGCGCTTGTTCTAGGACAAGTTCGGAACTTTCTTCAACATTCTCCAAGAAAAAATATTTATTTTTTTAGCTTCTACTACACATTTGAGCGTGTAGTAAAAACCGTTAGAGATCTCATTACGTCACCAAAACACCTACATCGTCAAATTAGTTAAATATCCTGTTGTAATCCAGTTGTAAATCCAGTTAGAACGGTCTTTTCTCGCTGACGCGCGATTCCATTACTATTAATTTTATACAATTAAACTATTTACATATATTTACACAAAAATTCATACATTTGTACAATATTTACATTTAATTTACACAAAATTTATAATATTATCTCGGCACTCACTTTCTCCAAAAGTTGGACACTAATGATCTATATAACCCTTTACACTTCTCGCTAAGTCAATGAAAATTCGAGAATAAGGCAAAATGAAAGAGGGAAGCGAAAAATAGTATAATCCAAGCTACGTCTCTACCAATCTTTCTGCTGCCAATCGGTGAATATTTATATATTTTATCATGTTTAAATTTACAATGTCTGTCTCACAAAAATTTTAATCGAAATTACACAATCGAAACGTATCTTTAAGAAGTTCAATAATCAGACAGGAAAAGAACAAGGAAGATTGCAAAGTTCATTTTATAATTTAAATACAGAAGCAATTTTTTTAGCTTCTTCATAAAGTGAAAATTTTTAGTTATTTCTTTATTGAAAAATGACTGGAAAATCGATTTAATTAATCATAAAAATGTTGATTACATGTCTTTATTAATAATAAAGATGAATTTGCGTGTATTTGGAAATGCACGTCTTTGTTGGCAATTTTGGAACATATTTCATACTTTAGAGAGTGAGAATATATAAATCAGAACGATTTCTTCGAAATTTTAATGGTAATGAACTTAATTAAGAATTAAAAGAATTTTTAATGCTTTCAAGAAGTAGGTTTCAAAAATATAACAACAAAAAAAAGAATTTCACATTGTTTCAAAATTAACATTTTTTTTATCTTTTGATACAGTTTTAATAACCGAACAATTTCCCCCTAAATTTCGGCATTTAAAAAAAAAATTCTAACAAAATATTACAATTCCTTTAAATTTAAAC
>JAOUZG010036560.1:3880259-3892898 GCA_026289955.1 Argiope argentata
CTCGAATTGAGAGATATTATGGCGGTATTATTTAAATAATCTTACTGTTTATGAAATTTTTTTATTGGAAATTAGTTCCATATTACAGCGTGTGATATAAGATATGTGGCTAGTAATTTATATCGAATAAAACTATAAAAAATACAAAATTTAAAATCATCTTTTTACTAAAAATAAAAATAATTTAAATTAAGAAAGTACAAAAAGCTATTTATGCCCAATTACTTTTATATATATTAGAAATCCTATACGAATATTTTGACAGTTTCTCACGGAATGCAGTTAGATACAATTAACTGAAGAAGCAAAATTAATGTATAAAACTTCCAAAGGGAAGAATTATAGAAGTTAATATCGTCTGCAAGTTATAATTTAATCTTATGCAAACGTTATCAGAAATTCCAGAAATTCGGAATCAAACTTTTCGAAAATTCTACATTTCTCATTTGATTAAACTATCTATCTACTATATTTATGAATAATTGTCAATCAATGTGATGGAAAATGGACGAAGTGAAATATAGTCAGACTTCTGCAGTAATTTTTTCAAAGTGATGTTATATGACTTTATTTAGGTTACATGTTAAATTATAAAATATTGTAACATTTAAAAAATGTTTTTTAACATATCCTTGCCTTTTTCTAAAGAAAATGTTTAAAAATGAATGCTGGAAATTGGAAATAATTCTGATTCAGTTAAGAATTTAACTACATATAAAATAAAGCGTGTGCTCTTTGAATTTCTTATTTAATAGATAATTCATTTGCAAATACGATAAATAATATTTATTAGAAAAAAAACTAATATACAAAATAATAGTATATTAAAAGACCAGAATCTAGAAAATTTCTGGTATTCTTGGCAATGTTTATATTTATATAAAGAAGCTTTTTAAAAATGAATTACTGAAGTATAAAAAGAATTATCATTAGGATGATTCTTAACTGATAACTTTCAACGATTAATTTTCTTTAGAAATAAAATGATCTTTTTTATCAACAATATTAAAACAGAAAATGATGAAAAATCCTTTTTTACGACCCATTTGCAATAAAAATATTTCAAACGGATTTTTTAATGAAGCTTTAAAAAAATCAATCACAACATCCACTCAAATGTCTGAACAAGAATAAAAAATTGTTCATATAATTTACGATTCCTCTGCCATCTATTGAGTAATATAGGCACTACTTGGAGAAAAAGAAAATGAAGAATCGCTGTAAATTAAATAATCTAATAAAACAATTTTATTCTTCAATAGTATTTTTTTAAATTCCTCCAAGAGAGTACTTTTTTTCACTGAGCAAACACAGTTTAATTTTAAACAGTCTAAAAATGAAGTTTAAACATAATGACTTACCGAAGAAAATTGTAATTTTCTTTTAGCTTAATATTCATACCTCTTAAGATTTTAGTAAATTAAACAGAACAGAATTTACGAAATTCCTTTCACCCGAAATTAAAGACATCAGCTTAAAAATGTGTTATCTTCATGACATTCAATTTTTAGCTCTTATTTCCTTTTTGAGTCTGCTTTTTATCGTGCAATTTTTTTCCCTGTTTCATTATTTAGATGAAATAATTTATTTCTTTTAAATTCTGCATTTAACAGTTATCAAAACACAGAAGTATTTTTTTGATTTATTTCAAATAAAAAATAAAATTTAAATTTATGTTCTTAAGTCATTTTTTTGATTCTTAGAAAATTTATATCTGTATTTTTGTAAACGTTAGGATTTCAGTTATTTTGAGTTTCTGTAGATTTTATTTTTTTGTTGAGTAATCATAAGAAATATTTTTTTCAAATTGTCATGGCATAAGCAATTCCTTTTAAAAATGTGTTCCAAATGTAAAGTAATGAGACATATAAATCATATAAATTTTATAGAAGCTGGATTTGGACGCTACTTTTTAATGCGTTTCCTTACAGAAAACCTTGCGTTTCCTTATTAGAAAACTTTTATTGTCCCTGATGATTTGTCACAATTGCTGTTTAACTAACTTGGATTATTCCGATGATAATTTTGGAAAATATTTTTACAATACTAATTTTTAATTTGATTGGTGCAAAACATTTCTTTAAATAATTAATGATTTTTTAAAAATGGATTTTTAACTTTTAATTTTTATATATTCGGCTAGAATACCTATATTAATATTTTTATTAGTTACAGTGTTAACAGTCAAACAAATAAACGCAATAATTAAAATAAAAGTAGTTTCTTTCCAATGAATTAAAAATTATTTATATATAAAAATGAAATTTAATTTCTTCTCCCTTTAAGTGAAACTAAAAACTTCATTTAAGTTCATTTAATTTTCATATGGTGTAGCAAGTCTCTGAATTAGCTGTGCATTGAAACTTTAACTTAATAAAACAAGAGTTTTCATAAATCTGAATAGCAACGCACAGGTTTAAGATGTTTTTTTAAAAATCTTTTCATTAGGTTTTATATAAATCTGTGTGTGTATTAAAGAAAAATATTTTATATTAAATTTGGGTTAACGGTCCAAGTATAAAATTTTAGCCTCCTAGATTCTTCATTACATTTCTAAATTCATATTTTTTTGAGTTACTATGCTCATATACAGAGATAGATCCACAATCATATTTCTTGAAAAGGTTTCATTGATCTCAAAGGCCCTTAAATGGGGAAAAATCATCAAAATTTCTAGCTGGAATTTTTCGACGGTTACAATATTTTTTTTTCTCTTCACATTCTTCTTGCAATAAAAATTCAAAAAGTCTGCAGAATTCAGCAGAGAAAACTATTAAATATGAAAAGGATTTATATTTCAAACAGAATCAGGAATTGTATATCAAAATACATAGAAACATAACAAGCTCAAGATACCTACAAAAATCCAAAATCAAAATACAAATTAAATTTTTTTTCTGAAACTTCAATTTTATTCATAAATATCTCACAATAATATCAAAAGAATGTGAAATTTTAAATTTGCAAACAGCTAGTTCTAAAATTATATTTTATGAAAAATACTCCAATTTTTTTTTATGGATATCTTTAAAATATCAAAACACAAAAAGATTCAAAATAAATCTGCTATGCATATTTCAATGTATCACATGAGAACATCATTTCTTGAACGGCCAAGAACCACGTGCTCGTGCAAGTTATATCTTTATTCATTTTAATGGTTTCATCGAATGAGTCACTTTAGTATCGCAAACGATCCGAAATACTTCGTGTCGCATTGATTGTTAAAAAAAATATCACATTTCCTATTTATTTCATTTCATATAATCACGTGCTCAAAATGACATTTCTTCTAGGGTTTTTTTTGCGGTAGTCATTAACATATATTTTTTAATCAGAGCTTTTGTAAATGCGATGGCAACGCGTTATTAAAAGCTGATTTTTTAAAAATGTTCATGCAGATAGAAATTTTTTTACTTTTTCGGATTTTTGTTGACGTTAGAAAACGTCATTCCCAAAGCAATATGATGTTCTGACATGATAAAAATATTTTCAATCCCATGATTTAATTTTTCTTAGGAAATTTATTTAGATTATTATAAACAATTAAATTTAATGAATTTAATTATTTTTGATAACATTTTTAGAATTCCTTCCATAATTTTTATTCTTATTTAGTTCGAGTTGCGAGTGGCATAATCATTATTTTAATTGCAGAGGTTTTCGTGCAGAGTGGATGGAAAAAAATACTGTCTGTGTGTTATTGACGATTTTCCTCTAGATGAACAGATGTTATTGAGTTTGTTGAAAACTTTGTCCGATGAAAGGTTTATAGAAAGACGTATTCGTTTGTCTTTTTATGAAGGTAGGTAATGATGGTAAAAAAAATCTATTTTTTATTCAATTGTTTTATAAAAAATAGATTTTTATTAATTTTAAAAAAATCTATTTTTTATTAAGATTTAATAAAAATCTATTTTTTATTAAATTTTAAAAATTTCGTAAAATAACGAACTTTTTAAAATTTAATATTCTTAATGTTTTAATATATTTCTTTATTTAAACATTAAAATTTTGTTTCTAAGTCTCTTCTTCGAAAAGTTAAGCAGATTTTTATATTTACATTTGAATACTTTTTAATACCATTTTAAATCTTTAGAGGCTATTTTCTCAAATTCCGATTTTAGATGGAATTCTCTCCAGAAAACCTCATAAATTAAAATATAATTCGAATTTTTTGTTCAAATTTAGTATAATAATTACTCAGTAAGTTCTGTGGTTCCTGATCAAAGCAAAAGTAATCCAAGCATTGAGAAATATGTTATGGACTTTTAGTGCTTTACAAAGCGAAGAAAAAAAATATCAAAAATTTTATGTTATTTATCAGTATTCAAACCCTGATATTTGAAGAATGGATAGAAATATTGCTTATTTTTTTAAATTCAAAAACATATTTCTTAATCTACCAGCAAAAGTTTAAAGAAATAATTTGATAAACCACTAAAGATAGAAGATTTTTGCTTTATACTTCTTTTTATACAAACAAAGCTATTTTTTTCCAATTAAAAACAAAACAAAACTTCCAATTAATTCGTATAGTTTAGTTTCTTATATTATTTTTTCTATCCATTTTATGCAAATATTAAAAAATATAATTATTTTTTAACGTCTTTCAAAGAATTCATTCCAAACATACCTTAAATCTTAATATTGTAGTTACAGTTTGTTAAGCGATCACGTAACGGAATTAAAATAAGAGAGCAAAGAAATGGAATAAATGTTTTTTAAAATATGAAAGGGTTTTAAAAATATAAGACGGTTTTCAAGAAAATATTTGTTCCATTTTTGATGAGAGGTTCGAATTTTTTTGATAGAATTTCTATAATTTCTTTACAATCCGTATTCGAAAAAGTAAATAAACTTCACTTTTCAACATTTTTCTGTTTAGTGATTGTGTGTGTCTTCTTATTATCTATATCAAAAATGAAATTTTAAGTCTGGCCCCCTTTTTTATAATCCTGTATGAACATCATTTTGGTGTATATATTTTTTAAACTTCTTGATGTTCCAATGAATTGAGTTTTCTAATGGGATATTCATCCGATTTTTGTTGATATCATACGTCAAACTAAATGAACAAACTCCAAGCTCCATAAAAGAAATAAACCTGTTCACTTTTTGAGTTGCATGGATTTTAAAAAAATGAAATAACTTTTAGCGAAACAGTTATTTTCAGTTCTGCATTTTGTTTCGAAAGAATCATCGATTTTGGCGGGGGAATTACCATTTGAATACCAGATATTTCTTTTTTTTCGCCCCTTTTCCACCAAAAGTGCCATTTCGTTTGGAAGATGCCACTTCTGAAAAGAACAAATGAGATAGTAGTTCGAACGAAATCGTTCGAAAAAGAATAAACAAAAATTCAAATACCACTTTTTCTACATTCGGAGAAGTAAGAAGAAGCGACAATTTTCGTCGAAGGAGTCTCTATTTTAGGCTGAGACGTGTGGACAGGTTAGTAAATAAATATCCGGGCATCTTTACCATTTTTTTCCCTCGCCACCCTGAGGCTATTTTCTTCCGTTCAGAAGCTATTAAAAGTCTTGTTTGCTTTGAAGCAATAGTGAGATGGAAATAAAAAAAGAAGGCAGGTACTAGCTTTGTGAAATGACTGCAACGGATTGAACGAGTCGCCGCTTTAAAAACTCGAAATCTTTACGCTCCAACTAAGAAAGAGAATTTTTACGTGAGGAAGTAGCTAGCTCCAAAGGGTTAGGGATAAAAAAAAAGACAGTTCGAAGTTGTTTTTTCGGTCTTTTGTGGAAAAACTGAAAGTCGGATACTTTACTATTTTTTTTTTCTTTTTCATTCTGTCACTTCACGTTGATTGCCCTCTTGGCGCTAGTTTTTGACGCCTCTATTTGTTTGGTTTGCTAACAGGAGTGAGTTTTGCCAAAGGGTAATGACTGTAACTTAAGCACTCGAGGGAGCAAAAATGTTGAAAGAAGAAACTTGACAGCTATTCTACTGGTTATAGGCCTAGTGCAATATCCATTTCTCAATACATCGTGATAAAAAGTCATCGAAAAGTATGGGAAAAATGAACAAGTCGTTCAGAAATACTGATGTTTCTTATTTTTCGCCGCTGGAGAGAGCAAAGATATTTGAAATTGTAATTTTGTTTCAGCTCCTATTTGAGTCTAGGCTTATGCATTTTTTGTTTGTTTGAAAGAAAAGGAAATATATGAAATGAATTTTTTGAACATTGGAAAACAGATTGGTAAAAACTAAAGTAACATTTTATTTGCTTTCTTCCTGATTAAAGAATGACTTTAAGTGTTAAAAGTTATTTGTTAGAAATGAAGATCGAGTACTGGCTCTAGAACAGCAGAAAATTTGGGAAAAGATTGAGAAAATATAAATTTTTGAAGCTTTAACTTTTGCAGGGACAAGCATTACTAGTTTCAGCAGGTAGAGAATCAGCGAGTGAAAGAAAAATATCATACAATAGTTAAAATAAACTGTGAATTCGAATGATTAGAAAATAATCCCCCCCACACACTCTTCTGTTTATAATATTTACCAAAATTATCAATAAAACTTCATCATTTGGACAATATCAATCCGAAGGAATAACAATGCAATCGTATTAAAAATTAATTTAATTACTCAAATGTTATTTTATATAAATTAAATGATCTTGCCACAACAATTATGTTCACAAATCCATTACATAAAGAATAAGCCATAACGATGATTGTGAATCCATATGCTGGCTTACAAACAACAAGCGACATAAAAAAAATAGTTCCTACTGTAATGACTTGATCCTGGTCGTTCAAATAAAATGGTAGCGTGTTATACACAAAGGGTTTATTTACAGCTTTATACAATACAATAATAAATAAAAACAACAACACGTCCTCTAGGTTAGATACTGTAAAATATTTACAACTGGATTGCCCGTTCAGCAACTATGCCGGGGATTTACAAGCTGTCCGCGTATTCGGCTACTGCCTGTACCTCCAGAAATCTACGGATTATTTCCGGTAGATCTTTCCAACAAACTCGAGATCATGTGGTATCTCTTCAACTTCGGCACTGCTCACAGCTCGTCTCGCTGTCGCGTCCGCTCTCGTCCAGTCTCTCGCCAGATTAGCTGTTCCCGTCCCTCCGATCAACTTGTCTCCTCCCCCGATCAGCTTCTCGATCGTCCATTTTAACAGTAGCAAAGCTCCACCTCTCAGGCTGATATTGGCGCCCTAGAGATGCCGATTGTCCAATCATTCTTCTGAAATACTCCCACTGGCGCGCCATCATGTCGTGGGAAGATTTCTGAAACATCCACCCCTTATCAGAACCTTCCCAATACCCACTGTTCGCATCTGCATTCTTTCTTCAATGGGCTCAAGGAAACACGAATTTCTTCAACGGGTCGTAAAGAGCATATGTTGTTCATTATTGGAACATTATCCCAGCTGGGGTGGTCCATAGAAGAAATAGTCCCATCTGGTATTTCGACACGGTTTATTGATTTAATGGGCCGAAAACATGTGTGTTCCATTATTTGTCTTTCTCATGTTCGAAGGATGGCACTAAAAGGGAGAAACACAAAGCGCAACAAAGGATGAATAGCCTCACCGTTGGCTAGGAGTATCATTGTTCGATCATGTGTCTCTTCCAACAGGTGACAAAGTGACGACTTCCTTACACTACTTAGCTGAATAGAAAATTTTTATTTTAATTGCTTTTTATTAAATAATTACAACTGTTATTCTCGCGTTCCACTTTACAAAGGAAGAAGGGTTTCAGGAGTTACTAAGGAAATGGACCCCGGAGTACCCGAGGACAAAAATCGGACTTCTAGATCATATACGGACTTCTAGATCATATTTCTCTCCGCATAGAGAATTTGTGACCACGACAGATTTAACGTCCACCACACGTGAAGAGGTTTTGGCTGGAGGGTTCGAACTCGCAGCCCAAGGAATGCGATTCCAACACCCTACCATCACGGCCTAACAATTACAATCACTATAAAGAATTGATCAAAAAATTGTGTTAGCGAGAAAGTCAGTTTTTAATTAATTAATATAAAATAACGAATTAATATTTGAACAAACTATTAACATCAAATATCATCTACTACAAGTTAAAAAAAATTGGATTTAAAGTTGAGTGGTTAAATAAAAAGTAATTTATTAAAGATTGAAAACTTTAATTAGATATATGTATATATATGTAGGTAGAGAGTGAGTTAAGAGTAGGAATTGAAAAAATTCAACGACGAAGTTTCCCCCGAGAAATGGTTATTATTTAGTTGTATAATTTCTAATACTTGTAACATATGGAGTAAAAATTACAAAAATATCTTAATTTTTTTTCAATGAATAATGGTTTATAATACATGAGCAATTCTTTATAAAGTAAGAAAAGGGATTTTAATATGGTAATATTTAGACTGGATACAGTGCTAGAAAGATAGCGCCATTCTTAAACTATTTGAAGGATGATGCCCTTTATGAATAATTACGCTAAACGTATATGACTTTGGGTCGTGCGGAGAATAAATTCAGGGTCTCCAAGAAACGATTGTTTTAAACTATAGCTAGTGTAACCTATAAATAAATCTATCACCAACATTGTACTGTTTGTATGTTGCGATTTGCTTGATTCATAATCTGCAAAAACACTCTATAAGCCAGACCATTGGATTGTCGCCAAAGAAAGAATTTCAGGAAACTCTAATCAGATTTTAGAAATTCTAAATAGGTGTTTAAAATTAAAATCAAGCAAAGCTATTTTTTAAATTTAAAATGAAAAGAACGATTATTTTAATACGAGGGTTATTTTTTTCAAGGTCCGATTCGTCAATAAATGAAAATCACTGTCAGAATTAAGAATGTTTTATATGGAATAATGCGATACAAAATTAGGCTACTTTTCGATTTAACCCCCGTTCCGACTCATACATTTATCGAAGCGTGATACCAATCTTCCAGTACCCTCATCATAGAATCAGCCACATGTGTTTTCTGCCAATTCTGTACGCTGGTCTGAAGCTCGCTACCTGCGCCGAAATGTTTGTCCTCCTAGACAGCGTCTCACGTAGGCAAAGCCATGAAAATTTGTGGGAGCTAAGTCAGGAGTGTATGGTGGGAGATCAAAAACTTGCCATCCAAAAAGTTCGAAGAGGATTGTTGTTGCAACTACAGCGTGCGGCCTCGCATTGGCATGAAGGACAATATCAAAGGACAGACTTTTACTCACAATGGTGTAGAGAGCTTATCGTTAATTTTCCTGGAAACAAATCACTCAAAACAGAAATTGTGATCCAACAAGATTTTCGGTTTCCCAGGCTGCCTGCATCATGAGCATCTGTGCGTCCAGCATCAAAGATCCTGCACCATTTTCGCACTTTGCTGTTACTCGTAAACATTTTTCAGAACACTTTACTCTTTTTCTCTTTGCACTTCAGCTGCATTGCTACCTTCAGTATGCAGAAATTGAATGACTGAACTTAACTCACATTTGGAGGGATATTCACCTTTTCGAGGCCTGTTTATGTGCTCCCTACGTTCTCAGAAATTACAACCACGAATCGAAGCGTTCCCCTGGCCAATAACAAACACAGCGCAAGATGTCTGCGCACATACCTAGTGGAATTTCAAGGAAAACTTCCTCCAGCGGCCCATTTGACCTTGAAAAAAATAGCCCCCGTAATATCAAGTTTTATTTTTAAGCGATCTCTTTTTTTTTCTCTAAGTTTAATTAATTTTTCAAGATACATTTGGGTATATTTTACAAAATAAATAAATAAATAAATAAATTTCAATGTTTTAATTAATCCTTTTTATACATATTCGCATTATGACGACATTGAATGCGATATTTGCTCTGGTATAATTAAAAGCAACTTTAAAAAATGTTACATGAAGTCGAATAAATCAAAATATGGTACTTTTTCGTTAGTCGAGTGGCAGCGAAAAATCTCCAAAGTAATTTGGCGGAATTCTGCATTAATTGGCGATTTCTAGCTTTAAAATCACTATAAAAAATTTGGCGGAATTCTACATTAATTGGCGATATTTCGCTACCGCCCGTCTAACAGAAAAGTACCCAAAATATCCAATCATGTTATTGTTTCAAACTTAGAAGTTCCAATCTTTTTCAAATAAGTTTCGATGGATCTCGCAACTGTATATGTCATCAGAAATAAACGTCTCCTGAGCCAGCAGTTCATTTTTCAAAGGTTCCTCTTTGTTATACGATAGCATAATCATGACCCGACTTAGACCAGTTGGGGCCCGGGGCAAAAACTTCTTTGTGGCCCCCTTTGCTTCACTTCTTTAGTAATGAAAAACACTCATTGAAAAAGGCGATGAAAATAAATTTTCTATTCATTTGGGGCCCCCACTTATGTAGGGACCCTGGATAGCTGTCCCGTATGCCCCTGCCTTAGTCAAGCCCTGAGCATAATTAGTATAAATTCGAATTCCTATTAGAAATAAGATATAACAGAATATCTCCCCAATGGCAGATATTTAGTTATTTTTACAGATCACTAGTTTACAAAGCGATTTTCAAATTTCACCTACACCATTAAGCTCCATAATACGTAAAATGTCCAAATAGTTGCCTTTCGTATAGGCTATTTTCAGATTACACCAAAATGACCAAGCTTCATCATACATAAGATATCAAGAAATCACTACCAAGATAGTCGCATATCTGCGTTTACTTCGCTTTTTACAGATGCTTATGTCCAAACTCCAAAACAACGAAGCTACTCTTCAGATTTCAGATTATATTAATTTCTGATAAATGTAAGATATCATGATTTCGTCAAGATGGTTGTACTCCTGGGTTTACTTGATGGTTTTCAGATTATGCCAAGATTTCGGGGGTCAAATTGCCAATCGCCATGTTGATAAAGTTATATGCATTTTTTTGGTGATTTATCGCTAGGGCCGTTCAAATAAATAGACATCTAATGTGGCAGATAACCTGACACCTGGGTAGCGTGTCTTTTCCCCGTGATCTGGGCATCCTGAATTCGAGCCCCTATTCGGACATGGTTGTTCTTTATCTGTTCTATCTGATATGCGTGAATGTACTCTTCCCCATGTAAAAAGGGGCTGTACAAACGAAGGGGCGGTACGCGAGTGGTTAAATCGTACTCCTGACCCTAGCTAGCGCTGTTTAAAAAGAAGAGAATCGCTCTCGGCTTAAATTCGCTGATTGTGTCAGCAAGATTGTCCATAGCAAGTGCCATTAGAAACAACATCCAATTTTGTCCGATATTCATAATGCCATACAATATCATGAGGATATCATAATAACATTACTGGACATTTTATGGTTTTCGTGACTTGTATTACTTCTATAACCAGACCTTGTCATTCTGCCATCAAAGTTTCTAACAGAAATCGATAATCAATTTGCCTATTTATGATTGAAAACTCGATTTAATAACCAAACTACGATAAAGAACATTTCCTTCTATTTAGAGACTTTAATATATTGACTCTATGTTTCATAACGTAAAAAAGTTAAGTTTTATCCTCGAAAAGAGAACTGAAAACATTCAATAAACATTAGGTTTGGTTACAAAATAAGAAAGCAAAACTTTTACTCGGTCAAACACCTATTAAACTCTCCTCATTTTTAAGCAATTTTGTTTCAAAAACGTGATTAAGAGTTCAAGAAGCAAAATTCTGGGCAATGGATTATTCGCCAATGGCAAAAGAGTTGAATTGCACGTTATATTTCATTCATCAATTAACTTATTTTTAATTCATGCTGGATGTAGTCACCTATTTTTTTAATATCTTTCTTATTCCTTTATTTGAAGTGAAAATTCGTGCGAGCTGATATCTTTAAAATCTAAAGACGTGTTAAGCCTCATTTAGTTCTTCGTGAAGCATTATGTTTAATTTTTTGCTCACGGCCCATTTCTGATTTAGATGTGATGACAGATCCAAAGAATTTCATCAGAGATTTTTAGTGGCGTTTAATAAAGCGAAATCGTTTTACCTTGCCCTTAGGTCAAGAAAATTTAGGCCAGTACCGACGTGGATGTACATGGAATTCCCATAGTTGATTGCAGTCTGACTTTTGTGGGTGAAGGTCGTAGAAATGTATCCTTAAGGGTTGTTTCTGCATGATGAAAACATAGAAGAAATGTTTCAACAGTTGACGAAATAATGTAGATGAAGTTGTGATATTTAAACTGGATTGAAAGTCAACCTCAACACTTTTGACAACTCCAGGTTTTGCAAGTACTTTGTGCAGGCATTTAACTATAGACGAATATTTATTTATAGAGAATGTGTATTATAGATATATTATCTTTAAATATAATACTATATAGCTCAGTTAACCAAAAGATTAGACTGGGAGATAAAAAATTAAATGCCTATACTCTTGCATGCTCTTATAATTCAAACTTCCACAGACAAGATGGATGAAATTTAGCGAGTCACACTGATTCAAAAGAGTCAGATCTACATCAAATTTTATGTAAATTACTTTAATACGACGAGATGCTGCTTCTAAATTTATGTAGTTTTCCACAATATACTATAATTATTTCACTCAACACAGAATAATTAAAAACGGTTTTTTAAGTTCATTACTAAAGTATTTTATAACACACACACACACACACACACACACACACACACACACACACACACA
>JAOUZG010036560.1:3898345-3934978 GCA_026289955.1 Argiope argentata
ATATATATATATATATATATATGTTTAGTGTGAATCTCAGAACAACGACATTTGATCTTTTAAAATACCTTTTAATTAATAATTAAAAGTATTTTACTTTTAATTATTAATTAAAAGTAAAGTCCACAGTATTTAGGTCGAGGAATAACGAGTTTCATTATTTAAAACACTTAAAAAAATGAAAGGAGAACTGACTGCTTTTTGCACAAATTAATAAATTCAGCATCACAACATTGCCTTCTTCATACAGCGTGATATACTTCCAACTCTGTCCCTCTAGGGGGAAAAAAAGGAGCACCATCATGTCACTTCCATGCGTGTTGCCATTCCTTGGGACTAAATCCAGCCCATATATATTAATTCTCAAATTAAAAAAATAATAAATTAAAGTAGATTAAAGTAATTAGTAACTTTAAAAATTAAAAATATTAAAATTAAAGCATAAATTCAAAAATATTATATAATAATATAATTAAAACAGATTAAAATAATTACTAAGTAAAAAATATTTAATAAATTAAATTTTAAAATCGATTAATATAATTACTAAATTAAAGAATATTTAATAAGTTAAATTTTAAACAAAAATAATAATTTAACAAATTAAATAATAACAGATTCAATTAATAAATCAACAGATCTTAGTCATTTAATAAAGGAGGCTGATGGAAACTGTGGTAAAAATATGTTTACTTTTTTAATTCTGGTTTTGTGCGTTTAAATCGTTAAGTGCCAAACCTATTTTCACGTCACTTCCATTTAGCATAAACAGCATGGACAGTGTTATTCTGTGTTTTAAAGATTAAAATCCATTAAGAGAATACAGTTTTCAAAACGTATATCTTCAATTACCAATGATTAAGGCACTCTGAACAAAAATATGTCAGTCAACAGTAACTGACGTGGCCCGAATAGAAAGGACAAAGTCAATCACCGGTGAGAGAATCGAGGCGATCGGAAAATTCAATGTCAGTCACCGGTGATTGGCGTGACACTAAACGTATTAACAAAAAGTAAAATTTATTGTTTGACAAAGGAAAATGCAAAAGAAATTATTACTTCATTTACTTGATTAGAAAACTACATATTTATTGATAGAAAATATTTTGATTAATTTAAACATCAATAGATTTAAATTGACGCAAAAGCAATAGATTATGGAGATACGATCATCATTTATCAAAATGATTTTATCTGGAAAATGAATTAAAAGAGGATATTTAGTCTTTCTGATAATATACGTAAGTTGAAGAAATACTTTTTTTCTGTTACGTTTGCTGATATTTGTCATTTTTTGTTTATAATTCAAAATAAGCATCAATACAATGGTTATCATCTGGGTGAACAGTTACATGCATAGAACTTCTCCCAAATGTTTCTATTATGAATTGATCGCTTAGGCATGCGGTAGAAGCGGATTGACTTAGGCCCGAACTCGCAATCTGAGGGTTTGTAGCCGAGTAACATGACCGTTAGGAAAAAAATGACACTTCAACACTGGGGATATTATCTAGGTTATAAAGCTTTCACCACATACTCTTCTATCAGTGAGTCAGTGGTTAGACGAACGCTACAATTGTGCCAAGCTTAAGGCGATCGTGTGTGTGAGTTGGTGGTGATGTTGGCTGTTGTATTTAATGCGTCTGACGACTTTTGCCGCCGATAGAGGGTGCCAAAACAGCTGTGTGAAGGTTGCTTATTCAGGGTCACCGGGTTACCATTGTGGTAGATGAGGATTGCCTTAGGCCCGAACCCTTAATCTGAGGGTTTGTAGCCCAGTAATATGTCTGCTAGGCAAAAGTGACACTTAGGCCCGAGGAATGTTATCTGGCTTATAAAGCTTTCACCACAAACTTTAGTTAAATGGCAGTTTTTAACTGTTTGTGCCTTACGTTTGAGTTTTTCGTGTTCTAGACAGCATTCTATTGTAATATTGGCTTTTTTTTCGCCACAAGCTAAATTGACAATGCATAAAAGTAGTTTTTTTAAAGTTTCATTCATTTTTGTCTCTAACTCTGTATTATTAACATCATGTAACTCTATCAGTAACCAAGTATGTCTTTTGCGACAATAAACCTGACAAAATAAAATGAAAAAGTAAGCATGACGATTTGGGTGTTTAAACACACCTTTTAACTTTAAAAGTATGATTTAAAATGGCCATGTCTGATTTCCTTTGTACATGCGGATCACTGTAATCCATAATGACTCATATCAGCAAAGTGAATTTATTATAGCCTTCTACGGTGCATACTTTAATTAACTTGTAAATTGGAGGCGAAATAACTTCTCAGAGCCTCAATGGTTGTAGCTACTTATGCGTAATACAAGAAAGGGCACAAAAGAAAATTGTTTAACATCATCTCCATTACTTTTATTTAATTCCTTTCAAACTTATCTTAAACCAAACATTGCATTTTTAAATTGAGATGGCAGAATTCAGTTTTGTTTTATCAGTCAAAAGTAGGTTTTTAACTGTAAAAATTCAACAAATACCATTATCAATGACTTTAGAGCACGAGTTATCACTTATCATTAACCAAATTGTTAATAAGTTTATTTGAATTACCTGTTTTATTTACCAGATGTATATCCACTTGATCTCCAACTTTGGGACCATATGAAAGATTTAATTTTTAAACAAAATTCAAAGATTTTATTACTCACAAAATGTCACATTTGACATCTCTTTTCTAGCATTAGAAAGTAAACTTGTATTTTTATTGGACAACTTTTTTTTGCAATTTTATCAGCAATCATTCAAAAGATTTCAGCGCAAAGCTATAAATTAATTGAAATTTACAACACACTCAGCCGATTGCTAGTATCTGTTATCCTCTTACGCCATTTGCAATTCAAAATAATAATTTGTATCAAAACTATTAGTTTATATCCTCCCTTTTGGAATTTTCAAAAATTTGTCTCATGTTTCTCCACTTTCCGAATTTTTTTCTCAGAAGTTTTATATATGGACCTTATGAACATATACTTTATCTCTCAATCATTCATTACAAATAATCTTCAGATCACCTGACCGATTTGAAAAGAAAAAAAATCTGTCTATAATAAGAATATATATAATTATCTCACTGTAATAATCTAAATGACAATCTTTTCAAAAGGTATATTAATATGATTTGATGCTTACCATTACTCTGATTAACTGCTTTACTAGAAAGAAAGTTTTAATAATCCGTTTGCACATCCTTTGCCCAATTTTCCATTTATCTGCTTTCCAAAATAAAAAAATATGACATAATCCTTTATATTATTTTCAAACATATGAAAACATTCGATGCTAAATTCATTGAAGTTATTTTTCTTATTAAACCTCATAATTAAATACATTGGAACTTCGCTGTGCTTTCGACATCAATCTGAAAAAGCAACAAATATCTAAAGGGAATCGATAGCATCAAAGCATTCTCTGGCCATTTGCCATATGGAATAAATGACAATGATGATTTCCATTATTACTCCGTTTTTTCCCTCACATTTTTCATTCATCATACAAGTCACATGATGGAAAAATCTTTTTTAATTTTTTTAAATAACATTACTCGCGAAAGTAGAGAGTAAAATCAGATACCCCATAGTATCTCTGGTAACGGATACTTGATAGATTACATAGATTGACTGTGTGAAAGAGAATGAAAATTGCTGAAATCTGTTATGATAAAATTTTCTACTTGTGGGAAATGAGCCAATAATATGTTGGGTAGAAAAATGTTTTTGAAGAGAAGCTCATTCAAGAAATAAATTATGATCTGAAAGGGTGAAGCTTTTAAGTTTTAATGAAAAGAATACTTGTTTAAATTGGATACGTGAAAATATTTAGAGCTCAGGCAGTTCTTTTCTATTAGAGATTGCTAGCACCAAAGTAAAAAAAACAACAACAGAAATAGTGTACTATTGGTAGGTCGGCTAGGTAAAAAAAGGATTTGTTATTTGTTTTTAAGTTGTAAATTGAATCAATTCTTTAGATTGAATTTAAATTACGGAAGATAGTATGGTGGTTTTTGCTCAAAAGTCTATTTAGTAGTGATAATTATGACATCCCCACTTTTACAGCGGAAACAGGGTGCAGCAGCTTCTGAGGGTATGGATCCCTGAGCACCCGAGGACAGAAGTCTGACTTCTTGCTCATAAGAGGATGAAACACATGCACCTCGCTTGCATAGGCCCTTTATAATGGGGTGCCGGACTCGAATCCGGGACACTCAGATCACGGGGAAGATGCGCTACCTCTGTGAAAGAGCACCGGCTCTATTTACTAGTAGAGAAAGGAAGGGCATATTTTCCAGTGTAATGATAATAGTTAATTTGTTCCTTGATTGTGAAATTTTCATACATTTTGAGATGACTAAAAAATTGTCTTGAAAATTGTTTGATGAAATCATCTAGCTTTGGATTCTTATAATCTCTGTGTAAAGTATCATTCTGGTATAAAGCAAGAAGCATTGGCATTAGTATGCTTCCCGAAAAAATATGTCTTTTATTTTAAAAACTTGAATTTTGTTTCGGTGCGTAGCATTAGTGAAGATAGGACTTAAAACGTATGTGCATAACGACATTTTATTTTTTTGTGAAAGAGGGGGGGGGGGGGAGACGTCTGCCAATGAATGGGATAACGAGGTGGATAGCCTAGAACTTTTTTTCATTATTGTTGATATGGCTTTTAAAAGTGATTATTGTCTACTATCAGTCTATTTCATTTCTTTTTCCCAAGACAGATTATCTCGAAAGAATAGGTAAAGATTTCTTTAGCTATCCTTTCCTAAGCTTGACACAACTTGAGTTTCTTTAGAGTTGATGGAAATATACCACTACGGGTACCAGATTTCAATATTCAAGAGTACTTTTTGAAGTGTTCCTGTGACGAATTTTGTAGTTTATAAAAGACTGACTCCCCATAAAATAACATATTTCAAAAGGTGCGTTGGAATATTGGGAATTTCGAATTAGACATAGTATATTGTAATTATTTTATCTGGGGACAGGGCAACTCCCTTACATAATCAAAATTAACTGTCTCTTCGTGACTGTCTTGTATACTATTTAATAAGGTGTTATTCCTAATTTCTTAAAGATTTTGTAGCTTGGACAAAGTTGCTTCTGGATTCTTATTTTCAGAATCTTGCAAATCAGGAGTTTTATGCTTCGTATTTAAACTTGCTTGTGAAAGAAGAGAGCAAAGTATAAAATGTCATAGTGAAGAAAACTGAACAGAGATTTTGGATGCCTTTTTTGTGTCGATTATTGCAGCTGAAATTTGATGAAGAATTCCAATTCGAATAAAAATATCAATTTTATGTAAGTCCCCGCGTTTTTATTTTATCGTATATGTAATATAGCGAAAGGATTGGAATCGTCAAAACATGCAAACTAGATATTTGGATGAATTCTCCACATTATAAACCATCCCGAATTCGAAAAACATATTTTTGGAAAATTGTCAATCCGTCTGGGGCAAAGATGACTCAAAATCGCATTGAGCTAGACATGTAAAATTAGGTATATTATCTTTATGCCATATGTGTAGATTTTCTATAAAATTGTGAGAAATACCTCTTCATAAGAAGTCCTTTCGTCCGACTAAATTTATAATATGAAGTTATATAACCAACATGAAATCATACAGATATCGTATTCGCTTATATAATTAGTAAATAATGGCTAGTTAGCTTAGAACTTATTTATATTTTATTAGAATGTAAGTTAATACAATAATTACAAAGCGAAGAGAGCTAAGCAGATATGATTTAATACACCAAAATAACATCTATAATCTAGACACCTCTCAAACATATCAGAAACATATATAAGACATATATACATTTAAAATATATATATACGCTCAGCCTCAGAAACATATATAAGTGATAATTTCAAACTGTAATGAATTATATACATCAAAATTGGCATGGGATTTTGCTATTATGAGTGCAGTTTGGGGTCAATTTTGATCCAATCAATTGGATTTAGTTATATTAACGTTCCGTTATTAAGCAACGCTAGAGGTATTTCGGGACGGACTTCATAATTTTGAACAGCGGTCAGATGACGAGGATGACACTTGAGCTGACATTCCCTCTCCACACCACATTATACCACTACCACTGGAGAGCATTTGAACACGACATATTTTATGTGCAACTGAGCCCCTTAAACGGCTGTTTTTCCGGGGAACCGAGTCTCGAACTAGAAACCCTAAGGTTCACGAGCCGAGACCGCACCACCAGGACACCGCGGCCTTTTAATCAGTCGGCAAAAACGCGTCTAAAGCACAAATTCGCGTTTCGTATACTATTAACTGTATGTAAGCTTAAAACGCGCCTAAAACCATTCAGACCTCGAAAAAACCCCTCCACGGATGACTCGGTCTAGTAAAAATATTAAATTCACAACAAAAGTTAATATTTTGTAAATAATGTATGCTAATGTTATGCAGGGCATTCTCTGGGAAAACATTGTCGTTAGAAAGTATGGAACAAATGTTTGGAGAGAAACTCCTTTTGGTTGAGTTATCTTGTTTTTATATAAGTGACAAAAGTCATGGGATGACTGTTAATATCGCGTCGGTCCTCCTTTTGCCCGGCGAAGTGCAACAACTCGACGTGTCATGGAGTCTACCACAAGTCGTTGGAAGTCCTCTGCAGGAATATTGAGCCATTCTGTCTGTATAGACGTCCATAATTGTGAAAGTGTGGATGGTGCAGGAGTTTCGGCACGAACGGACCTTTCGATGATGTCCCATGAATGCTCGATGGGATTCATATCGGGTGATCTAGGTGGCCAGATCATGCGCTGGAATTGTCCGGAACGTTCTTTAAACTAATCGCGGACAGTTCTGGCCCAGAGACATGGCGCATTGTCATCCATAAAAATCCCATCGTTGTGTGGGTACGTGAAGTCCATGAATGGCTGCAAGTGATCTGCAAGCAGCCGAATATAATCATTTCCAGTCAATAATCGGTTCAGTTGCATCAGAGGACCGAGTCCATGCCATGTAAAAACAGTCCACACCATTATGCAGCCACCACCAGCTTGAACAATGGCTTGCTGACAGTTTGGGTCCATGGCTTCGTGGGGTCTGCGCCACACTCGAACTCTACCATCAGCTCGTAACAACTGAAATCGTGACTCATCTGACCACGCCACGGTTTTCCACTGGTCTAGGGACCAGCCGATATGCTCACGCTGTCCATGATGGGATGGGATGCCTGAAATTTCCTACTCTTGGCACACTCTTGATACTGTGGATCTCGGAATGTTGAATTCACTAACGATATCCGCAATGGAATGACCCATGCGTCTAGCTCCAACTAACATTCCACGTTCAAAGTCTGTTAATTCTCGTCGTGCCTCCATAAATCACGAAAAACCTGTTCACATGAATAACTTGAACGCAAATGAAAGCTCTGGAAAACGAACTGCGCATTTATACCTTTTCGCTGCGATACTACTGCCATCTGTAAATTTGCATATTGCTATCCCATGACTTTTGTCACTTCAGTGTATATGAATATACAGATCAAAAAAGGATAAAACATTTGACCGATTTTTAAAACTTTAGGGCTTAAACTGTGGATGAGATTTTATTTATTTTTAAGTTAATTTATTATCTAGCACTCAGACTAGATGAATTTGATTCAAAATTGAATAAAAATGCACAAATTTAGTGTAAAGGCTTTATACAAAATTTCCCTTTCCCGTTTCCTTACGTTTTTGATTTATTGCGTATTCAGATTAGCCAAACATGTTTTTCAACTTCAGATAGATTTTAAACGTGGGATATCCATTAATATTTCAAACCGAATTTTCTTGAGAATTGCTATACATTCTCTTTGTGTACTTAGCGTACAAGAAAGTAAAAATGCAGGTCCTGTGTGTCTAAATAAAGTTTTTTCAAATATGACTTAATATTACATTAATTCGGACAGAAAAAAGCAAATCGAACAACTAAACTTGAAAGGAGGAAATATTTTGTTTTTAAGGATTGACAAAGTTACAATCGCGAGATTATAAAAATTTATATTGTCTCCAGACAGAAAAATAACACAAAGCGACAAAAACAATTTGTCACAACATGCACCAATAATATTCCACTCTTCCTTTCTAAATATAGAAGAAGCATGTTCCTCCAGTCCTCGTAAAATTTTAAATATATTACTTCTTGTCACATAAACCAATAAAAATGCTATTAAATTAATTTCTTAAGTTTAATGTAGGGGCACTTAAGGTTGGTTTATGGCCTAAGAAAAATTGCAAGTATTAATAAAGGACATTTTTATACTTAAGCATGGTAATGATCATGGAAATTACGAGCGACCTTGTTTAACTTGAATCAACAAGTGGTTAAATGAGTTGAATTTCAAGTAAATAAGTTTCTGAGAAAACAAAAAGTCTAGAAGACAGTAACAATACTGTTCATTTTTTACATTCCCGTATGTTTGGTATAGTGAGAATAAATTCGATAGCAAGATCTTGCGAATTACCACGTTGTAGACCTCTTGTATTCAAGAAATTCCTTTTTGAAAAATGTCTGTCTGACTGAGATAAAGATGACTTAAAAACCTTTTGAGCTAGCCGGCTGTAATTTGGCATGGAGTCTTTAAACCAAATTCGATGATTTCTGTCAATTTCTGTGTAAAACCTTCGCCAGGGGAAATCCGTCTGATCGGCTGTTCGCATATAAGTTAACACAGTGCCTCAAAACGAAGACAACCTTACAGAAATACAATTTGCACAGACTTAAAATCTATAGAATAGACATCTCTAACAATTTGAGCTAAATCAAATAAGTTGACAGTTTGTCTGTCTGTACTTTTGGAAACTTCTAAAAGTGAAAAGTCAAGAATGCAATGATTTAAATATATCAAATTTGGTATGGAATATTATGATAAGTGTAGTTCGTGAATTATATATCAACATAATATTTATAGGCTAGAATACTATCTGCAAACAGCACGATCTAAAACAAATTTCTAAACTCTTTACATGACAAATTGTTGGACCCAAAACTACCAAATTTAGTTTGTCGTTACTTCTTGGGTTGTTGATATTGCTAAGAAAGGTCTGTAAAAATTAGATTTTCATGAATTAAAAATAAATTAATAATTTAACGTCTTTTTATCAGTAATTTTAAAATAAATATTGGCAAAAAATCCTAAGGCTCAAATAAAAAAATGTAGAACATAAAAATAACCACTTTAAAATTCAAAACATTAACTTTTCTATGATATCAAATTCATTTCCATACATTTTTCTCCAATTTTATTTAACAACAATAATACTATTTTTATAATCTTAGAACACGTTTATGGAATGAGGTTTTTGGTGTCAACATAAATTCGTAGGCGAAAAATAGAAATGTTATTATCTGCACGAGCATCTCAAAAAATCAGCTTTAAGTAACGCGTTGCCATTGCCTTTACAAAAGCTCTGATAAAAAATAAGTTAATGACTACAGCAAATAAAACCTAGAAAAATGTCATTTCGAGCACGTGATTAAATGAAACGAAATAAAACTAGGTAATGTGATATTTTTTCAAACAATAAATGCGAGACAAAGTTTTTTTTATCGTTTGCGATACTAAAGTGACTCATTCGATGAAACAAAACGAATAAAAATATAATTCAACTCGCACAATCACGCGGTGTTTGGCCGTTCAAGAAATGATTTTCTGACATGATACATTGAACTATGTATAACAGATTTCATTTTAATCTTTTAATTCATTTTTGTTAATACGATTATTCTAAAAATGATTCTCTTTAGTAACTTGATATCTCGCATTTTAGTTATTGTTTACTCCGCATTTTTTAAAATGAAATTCATCAAGAATTATTTCAATAATTGCCATTCAAATAGATAGGAGAGGAATAAATATGGAAACTAAAGAAAGTGTATTGTACATATTTATACTGTATTTAAATATATCTGTCTCAAATATCTTTATCCCAGATATATTTAATTAGAAAATGAGAAATCTATTCAAAATGTGCTTAAAGTTTTTTTTTCACTTAAATAAATTTTCGACAGAAATATTTTATGAATTAATTTATTTAGTTATGTTTAATTAGTGGCAATAATAAAATTCAAAGATTTCGCATGTTAATTAAAATCCTGCTTTTAATCTTTGTGAAACATGAGAATTGTGTTGACACCTTTGTTAATTAAGAAATAATTGAATTTAATAACAATGAAAAAAATTTTTGTTCAAAGTTAATAATTGTCATTATTTTGCATTGTTTCATATTCTTCATACTTAAATTAAAATAAATTTATATTTTCTTTGCAGTATCTTCGAATGTTTTGATTAAAGTTTTCATTAAGTTCTTGAAGATAAATATTTAGGCGCCTTTACAAGAATGGAAGACTTTTTGTGCTTGATATATCACTCTTTTTCAGTTATTTTACGAGATAATAGCAAATTACATATAAAAAGAAATGCTAGCATTTGACTGTATTCTAAAAATTGGTTCTATTAAATTGGTTAAATTAAATAAAATAATCACTTCTAAGAAATAATTTACATTTGATTTTAATAAATTATACCGCCGCATTTTTTCATAACGTAATAGAAAATTCCACAATTTAAATTTTTGGGGGCTTTTGCAAGCATAACATTTTAAATAAGTGAAATATATAAAATTTGTAATTCATAGAAATCTGAAATAAATATTATTTATATACATGGTTGATTTATTTGAATTATGGTTGATATTATTATATACGATCAAAATGTCTATGATTATGATAAATATGATTATATGATTAATAATTCATTCGATTTATATGATTTTTAATTTAAAATCAATACAAATATAAAATAAATATAATTTATTAAGTAATAATTAGTATTATTTTCTAAATAATGTTATATAATAAATAATAGTATGATTTACTAAATATGATATAATAAATAATAATTGGTGTGATTTTCTAAATAATAAGATGTAATAAATAATAGTACGATTTACTTAATATAATGTAGTAAATATTAAGTGATATGATTTATTAAATAATACGATGTAATAAACAATGATAGAACGATTTAATAAATATGATTTAATAAATAATAATTAGTATGATTTGCTGAATAATATGATGTAATAAATAATTCGTATGATTTACTAAAGAATAAAATGTAATAAATAATAATTACTATAAATGAATACATAATGCAATAGAATAGCCTTTTTTCAAAATGCTTTATTCTTGATTACAATAAATTATACTATCATCTTTATTCGTAACCCAATTGAAAACTCAAAAATATTAATTTTTTCCAATCTTCAAGTGCATATCATTTCAAATAAATTGCATGAATATAATTATATAGATGAAATAATTACGAATGAATGACATGAGGTAGTTATGATTTATAATTATTTATAATTTCGAAACATTTTTTTATTTTATTCTGAAATAGCTCAGGGTGCGTCAATTTTTTCTTCCTACAGGATCACTAAACGTAGAGTTTCCAAAAATGGTACAGATATATTGTTAATGGGGAAATTGTGCAGCTCGTATCGAATTCCGGAAATTAGAATTTTAAATAATTAAAGATTAGGCGAAGTTTTTACCTTTAAAACATGTAAAATATGATAAATAAAATATTTGTATCGTTTTGAAATTTAAATAAACTATCTTTAAAATAATACAATGTTAACTTTTTTCGAATTTTGGCGACTTTAAAAAAAAAAATATTTTACATAGTTGCTGGAATGCGACCGACACACTATAAAATTTGACATCCGCATTTTATTTATATTAAAAAAAAGATCAAAATGATATCTGCTATGCATATTTCAATGAATCATGTGAGAACATCATTTTTTGAACGGCCAAGCACCACGTGCTCGTGCAAGTTAAATTATATTTTTATTCATTTTAATCGTTTCATTTGAATGAGTCACTTTAGTATTACAAACGATCCAAAAAAACTTTGTCTCGCATTGATTGTTTAAAAAAATATCACATTCCCAATTTATTTCATTTCATATCATCTCATGCTCAAAATGACATTTTTCTGGGTTTTATTTTCTGTAGTCGTTAACTTATTTTTTGAAATGAAAGCTTTTGTAAATGCGATGGCATTGTGTTACTAAAAGCTGATTTTTTGACATGCTCGTGCAGATAATAAAATGTGAATTTTTCGCCTACGGATTAAAATTTTTATTTTTCGCCTACGTATTAAAATTTTTACTTTTCGCCTACGGATTTTGGTTGACGGCTAAAACCTCATTACAAAAAAAAAGCATCATGTTCTGACATGATAAAGAAATCCTTCTCGGAATGTTGGAAAGTAAATTTCGACTCCTTTTTTAAAAATCTAAGTTAATATTTCATGAATCTAATTTCTGTAAAAATTAGGATTCGGAAATCGATTTTTAGTCCTTAACATCAAAGATATTGCAGTAAATAAAAATATATTAAATATAAAAGTTGCTTGACTTAATGAGGCAACTCATTTGATTTAATTTTCTATCTTGTATATTCAAAAAGTTATAGCGAATGGAAAATTTCATCACACACCCCCCGTCCCCCATTTCCATTCCTCTTTGAGTTGGATAATTTATTTAACCCCTTAACTGGTTTATTTTTCTTACTGTATAATAAGATGACATCTTCTATTTTGGGAATATTTTCATATTTTGATTCAAACGGAAATCCATGGAATACTTGGCTTATCTGCGTATTCGAAGTCCTTTTACTATGGAATTATAATTGTTGTGAATGGTCTATATTTTGTTTACAACTATCAAAATTCGATAAGTCGATGCACTTACGGCGTAAGGGCAAACCGGTTAAGGGGTTAAAAACGGATCTGTGGTTTCTGCATTTCTAATAACTTATTCCACGCTAGTAAAATACCAGAAGATATTACGAACTGAGTTTTGTTTTCTAGTTAACATAGGGAAAACTTTTTTCGCATATTATATATGAAATTTTAAATAAGAATGGTTTTGTGTTCTAGGAATCATGATAATTGAAGATCTGAAGAATGTTTCCTGAAGTATTTTCATGAGAATCACTGCAATTTGTATTCTTCCTATAGGAATCTACCTAATGGGATTGGGTATTGTAAAGGACAATATAAAAGTTTTTAATGACGTGCTTGTTTTATTAGAACAACAATGTAATTTGAGATTTCACCCTAAATGTCAACTTAACAAAGTTGAATGATTTTCCTTCTGGGGTGAACCGGGGCCTAAGAGAAAACAGTTGCTCTTCTGAAATTTTTATTGCTCCCTTCATTCTCGGAGGCCCCGGGGGAACATGATTTTATTTACTTATTATCCATTTTTATGACCCCCACAATATGTTGTCAAATAATGCAAAATGTTTTTCTCCATCATGGCATCTAATGCGTAATGGAACTTGACTACCTTAATGTAATCTGAAAGTCTTTAAATTAGCCCTTATTGTAGCCATCTTGAAGAAATCGTGTATACTTACATATAATGGAACTTGACGTAATCCAGAAGTCGTCAATTAAGCCAGAGACTTAAAAATAAACAAGTATTGATTTTGAAAATATTTCTAAAGCCAAAATAGCTTTTTCTAAGTGGTTTTTTATTTAAAATAGCTGTTTGTAAGGTAATTGAGCATGAAATTTCCTAATTTTTAACCGATGGAATAACAGTTAAAAATCCTAAATTTGGCAAATAAAAAAATATTGTATTTTTTAATGAATCTATACAAAGTATAAAATGAAGTCCCCTGAAAGCTTCTGTATATAGGATCTAGAAAAACTCGAGAAATAGCAAACGAATATTAGAGATATTTAAACCGTTTTGTAGAGTATTTACTGGGGAAGGTTTTAGTACATCAAAATCATATTAAAATAAGAAGGGGATTTATATAATTGCGATTTTAACTTATCCGTGCATGCGCGGAAACCTCAAACTGCGCATGTACAAACAGCAAGAGCTTTGGTATATATATGCGATACATTTCTCAGTTTAAATTTGATTTTAAAAGACGATTCAAATCTCATTATGCCGAAAAGAACGAAATCCTACCTCGAAATGATCGTCTGTGTTTTGTCTACGGATATGTCATGTTTTTACTTTTGTAACTGTCTAAATATTTCTGAATGTGTGCTATAATAAATTGTTTTGTAGCTATTTTCGATAATTTCTAAATGTATTTTTATGTTTGTTTGATGTTGCTTAACATGCCCGTGTCATATCGGGTGGAGGCTAGACCTAAGTTTAAAGCCAATTTTCTTCTTGGATGCTATCCCACTGATAACCCCGTGTGAGTACTACTATTTTTACAATAAATACAAAACATTTAAACTGATTTGAAACAGGTGGTTTTTTTTTAAGTAGATTGGTGTACTGAAAAATGCGATTGATTTCAGATTTATTATCTACTCGTCTATAACCCGCGTATCTATGATGCTACATATCTTAGTGATTCTGCAATATGCGATTGTTTCAAAATGATTTCTTCTCATTAAAAATATTTACTTGCTTTTCAATAGTGTGCAAAGAAATTTATAATTTAAAGAATATAAAGCTACAACAATGCGTCTATTGTTGGACTAATCATTCACACTACTTGAATCGTTAAAAATTAAGTTCCTAAACCAGAGGTTCATTATTACTTTCAAGTAATCAGTGTACACAAGTGCTTAAGATTTTAAGTGTAACACGACACTTGAACATTTTTAAGACATACATGATCTTAAAAAGTATCACAAGATTTTCACAAAGAATTCTTTTCAACTAACATTTTTATCGTTAAATCAACAGAAGTGTAGCTAACAGAATTTTTTTAAAAGTGTTTTCACAGTTGGCAACTACCCAAGTCATCAACATAAAAGCAAACGCTTGTACTATTTGCAACCTTTTTTTTTGAAAAATACATTCGCGTTTGAGAATTTGCATAATTGCTCTATTTTTCTTAATAACGCTCGTGGCTCAAGGTAAACGTATAATTTAAAGAATTTTCTCTATTTTCCTGTGACTAACTTATCTTCAAGCGATTTAATATGGAACACTTTACTGTGCCAAGAAAATAATAACGCCCAAACAATATTAAAGATGCTACTTTTTTCACCTTTAGGATTGTAAATAAAATGAATCTTTTAAAGTAAAGTATCTTTATTCTAATGCTCTCTTTTCTCGAATATTTACTTTCATAAACGCTTAATATAGACAACTTTAAATCTTATTTTATTATTTCTGGTGGCCCCAAACCCGTTACTGTAAGTGCCTTTCCTTATCTGACCAACATTTATAAAGTAGCTGTTTCTAACGAAAATTGATGTAAGAGCGAAGAATTAAATAGAGAGAGCAATTTTATTACCTTAAGAATTTGTTGCGATGATGTGATATTGAAACTAAAATACAAGGGAAAAAATCGCAATATAAAATAATTTATTTCTGATTTAGGCACGAAATATACAGGTGGTTATCAAAGCAATGGAAACACCTCTGAATAAAAGTGATATTTTTGAATGTGCTTGTAAGCATTATAATAAAATAGCCACCAGTTTTTTTATAAACAGCAATATATATATCCTGATAGTATATATGTTAGCTTTATTGAAATACTGTAACTCTTGGATTTTTTTTCAAAATCGTAAAATGTCAGACCTCTCAGATTTTCAGAAGCCAAATTGTAGAACCCCATCTAGATGGAGCAAGTGTGACCGAAGCGTCCCAACTTTTAGACGTTTGCAAGAGGTAAGGTGCCAAAAATCATGATAGTATACATACAGCGTCTCAAGGCAAGTTTGACGAAGTGAAACAGTGGACTGAAAGAAAAGATCAGTGAAAGAAACTGATGGATATAGAAGTGGATTGCAATGTCTAAAAAGCGAACAATTGCAGCAAAAGTGATTGCAGAGCCCAATGCCCATCTGGATTATCCAGTGTGTCATTACAGTACAGGCACCTTCATAAACAGAGCATTTATGGCAGAGTAACAATTTCCAAGCCACTTGTCATAGATGTTAAGAATAAGCGTCGTCTACAGTGGTATCACACTCACAAAACCTGGGCGATTGATAAGTGGAAGAAAGTAATATGCTCTGAAGAGTTTTGCTTACCACTTTTCCCTACAACAGGATGGATGCAACATCATACGCGTATAATGGCGATTGTCTCCTTCCAATTATCTAACATGGAGGTGGATCTGTGATGATCTGGGCAGCCATGTCATGGTTCTATGTTAGACCAATCGTAATCCTGAAAGCAAGGATCACTGTGGAGAAGAATAGAGAAATTTTACCCGGGTAGGTCCATCCTAAGATGCAAACTTTGTTTCCTGCAAGAGATGGAACTTTCCAGGATGATAATGCATCGATCCATAAAGCGAAATTTGTCCATTTTGGGGTCGAGGAACACGAAGATGGAGTTAAACATCTGCCTTGGCCCCCACAATCCCCTAACATCAAAATAATAAAACTGCGATCTATTTTAAAGCGTTCAATACGGAATCGAAATCCTTCACCGGCATCTCTCCCAAAACTTTCACATCTTTTAAGAAGAATGATATACTTCTAAACTCTACACAACACTTGTATTAATTTCCTGGTGAATCCAAATTATATTACTTACCAAAGGCGGTCCTACATCATACTAATAAAGGATTCTTTATAAATCTAAGATGCTTATATTAATTTGATAATCACGTGTATACTCAAAAATTTTAATGTTTTTTCAGAACTTACTGAGATTTTCGGAAAGTCCCCCCCCCAACGTTAATAATACTGATGTCCACAAATTAAGAGACAACTAAGTTGTAAAAAGTCTTATAAAGAATCACAGACCTAAAACTTTATTCAAATGATCCGTTAAGCCAAATTAATATTTTAATTAGAAAATGAACATAATGAGATCCAGGAGCCTGATCAATTCTACTTGACAAATATTATGATTACCTCAGTAATTTTTAATTTAATGAAATTGTATTTCCTACAAATTTATTTGGTAAAAAAGGCCGGCAATATTTAAATACTGCTACTTCCCGCTTTTAATAGAAAATACACCCTCAATTACAAGCTATATTTAAATATGATCGCGCCCAATCGGATTAAAAGATTGATTCATTTTTTAATCCGATTGAAAACGAATCGTGTAATAAAATACTCAATTTTTTAAATTTATAGTATTAATATTCTTTTTCTGCCACCAAAGCAATTTATAATTCAAAATTATCTCAATGGATACAATGTGCAACTTCATTCAGTTCTTTTATTGATCCAACAACTTCAATATCGTTTCGACTCTTCTAAGCAGATTCAAACAACATAAGCCTCAGAAACCTTACACTAAGCCATATGTTATGAGAATTAAGCCGATGACATTTAGAACAGTTGCAGTTTCTGCCTTTACCTCTTGGTAATGCACGATAAGATTCCAAACAGTGTTTACCAACATTTCCTCTGGAAGTTATAATCCGATTACACTGTACTGATCGTTTGGAAATAGTGAAGTAAAAAAAGTAGCGTAATATCATGCTGTTAGTGGTAAAAAGATTTATATTCTCTTACAAGAGTTTGAGCGAGTAAAATACAAAAATTATATGTTTCCCTGAAGATTATTAGACAATAGTCTCCGAGAATTTATTTTTGAGGGCACTGTTTGGAAACACAAATTACACGATTTCGTTTTCGAAATGACATAATACTAAGCTGGATTTATGGTGAAATAATAATCATGTGTTTATAAAAGATTATCTGAATTACGATGAGCAAAAATGAATTTTTTTTTATTTTCCAGAAGAATCGCTACATAAACGCTTGAAACACGCTATTTAGTTATAAAAAATCGGGAAATTTCAACTCTTACATTTTTTATACACTTCATTAATGATCACAATAATATGTTTTCTATAATGATTCTGCATAATTCTATAAAAATTTGATTTCCATTCCCTAATATGCTTTTTTGAAAGCATCTAAAATATTTATCTTGCATGATTGTTTTAAGAATTCAGTTGGGCAGGCCGACTAATCTTTATTACTATAGCCCACCAGTTATCGAATGCAGGAAAATAAATGCGTTTGTGGAGGATCGGTACTGTTTACCACTATTCAAAGGAATGCACAGAAATCTCCGAACATAGAAGAAATCTGCAAGTTGATAATAAGGACTTGAGTTCAGTACTGATGGTACCAAGTAATCTTAGGTGACATGATGTCTAAAATTTTCAGTTTTTTGCCAACTGTTTGAAAGTTTGTAGAAGAGGAGGTGGTCAGTATTTGACCACTTTGGGGTCAATTATCTCGAAGAGAATATCAGTTTGACAGATTCGGTCCATGTAAGGATGGACATTGCTACAGTCTCCAGTCAGCCACAACAAATCCTGTCGATACTGCTACATTCAGTGGTGGCAGTTTCTGTGCACAAGAAGAAGCCCACCAGTTATCTCCCATTAGTCGCTTCTATGGTGGATATATTGAAGATAGAGGATCGAGTTATTTCTACTTCCATGACGAGACATATCTTATTGAGAGAAGTTGAACCTTAATAGGAGTGTCTATTTGGACTCAACCTCAATTCCCAGTTCTGTGATGTCGCGGGACCGATTATTCTATCCCTCTTTGTGCCTAATCAAGGCGGGGGTAACTCCAATGAGGTTACTTTTGCATACAAAACTCTCAAGAAACAGTGTTACTTAAAGTTTTTTTAAATCTTTATATAGAAGTAATTGTGCACAATTCCCCTGGTTCATACTTTGACATCTCTCCATGTAAATGCATATTGTAAGCCTTCCCTTTTTGCCTCCTATAACAGTGTTTTTATTGCTGCACTTCTTCGGAACTTGAGAATCGTTGCCACTTCAGATAATTTTTAATGCGAGAAAAAAAGTCAAATCAATTGAGAGGAGAAGAATAAACTGGGTATGCAATTATAAGAACGTGAAAATTTGACAACATGAGGGATTTGGGAGCCAGAATCTTATGATGAAAGATTTAGCACTCCCACAATGGAAATTTTCGAATCCCTGTTAGATTAGCTACGCGTATGTGTTGTATGTAATTGAAATGGATGCAGATTATAACGATTAGTCGATCGTCGTTTTGTTTTTTTAACGATACATGGCTAATTTATTTATATTTGGAAAATAATTATAATTCAAAAAGTTTAGGAAGTGTTTGAGTTTAGTAATAAATGAAACATTTTGAGGCCAAAACTTTGAAAAGAAGAGAATTGTGAATAATAATATAAAGTAAGGTTAAAAAGTAATAAAATATTTAATTTCTGTTTGAATTGATTCTGCTGAATTACATTATTGTAATACTGAAGACAAACGAATAGTTTTAGTATGGATATCTTAATTTATAACCATATAGAGGTGGCAATAAATACCTATGAATTGATTTTTGACCCTGAAAGGTTTAACAAAGTGCATCGGAATCGCGTGTAATGAAAATGGTTTTGAATATTTCTCTCTGCGGTTGCCAAGCTGAGGTTTGACAATGAAGAACAATTAAACTGGAATTCGAATATATTTTATTAACTTCTTTAATATAAAAATTTCGTAATATTTTTATACGATTATTTAAGGTTACTTATCAGAAATAATGTTGTTTAAGATATATAAAAATGCTTAAGTATTTAGCCGTCGATCAATTTCGCCAAATCAAAAAAAAAAAAAAAACGATCGTCATTAGACTGCTTACTCGCCAAAATAGTTTTGCCACGTATTCAAAAGCATTAAAGAATTATGGCGTGGTTGGCTCGTTGTTGGCGGATCGACGGTCTAATACGTTAGTATCTATATCAGTCGTTTAATTGTAGACTTATTCATTTTCCTTTCTTAATAATTATATTTGAGATTACGGAATGGTTCGTTGCAAAGATCACGAAGTGTTTAAAAACTATTGAAATACTTGCCGAAAATCCGCCATTTTTGAATATCAAAATATCCACAGGATCGCCCTATTGGATAAGAAACGTAGTTTCACTTGAGAAACATTCAGTTTTTGTTTTGTAGATTTGAAATTAAAGTTTTGTGAATTTCCATATTTGGCGAATTTTTCCCATGGAAAATAACAGTTTGGCGTCTATATCCGTTATGCGTATTGTAATTAAAAAAGAATTAAAGCTGAGAGAACTTGGATAGCAAAAATCGAATAATTTATTTTCTGTATTAAATAGTTTATAAATAGGAAGATGTAAGTTTTATGAAAGATTATTAATTTATTTTCAAATAATTTAATTTAATGACAAATAATTTGAATTGGAATTAAGTTCTAAATTGGTTATTCTACAAAAAAGGGGATTCAAAATTTTTAAAATTATATGATCAGAAATTTTTTTTCGATTATGTAATTAAATTCAACATTTATTACATGTTTATTGCGTTATATTTATATAATTATTCCCCTTAAAACTTGACAAACTTATTAAATAAAACATTCAAATGATGCATACTTCAAAGTATCATGTCAAAACAATTTCTCGAAAGGCCAAGCACCACGCGCTCGTGCAAGTTATATTATGATTTTATTCATTTTAACGGTTTCATTGAATGAGTCACTTTAGTCTTGCAAACGATCCAAAAAACTTTGTCCAAAAACCTTTATTGATTAAAAAATATCTGATTTTTTTTTATTTCATTTCACATAATAACGTTCTCAAAATGACGTTTTTCTAGGTTTTATTTGCTGTAGTCAAATTATTTTTTAAATCAAAGATTTTGTAACTGCAATGCCAACGCGTTAGTAAAAGCTAATTTTTTTTAAATACTCGTGCAGATAATAAAATTTTTATTTTTCGCCTACGGATTTTTGTTCACGCCAAAAACATGTTCTGACATGATAAAAATCTTGAAAGAGCTTTAAGAAACAGTAAATATTTCAGTGAAATGCTTAAAACAGTATAAGAAGTAATAATTATAATAATTACAGATAGCAGCATATCATACACAGCATGTAAACATTTAAGATATATTAAATTGCTCAAAATGAAGGCCTTTCAACCAATTTTGAACCTATTCATTATCTCGGCCTTCAAATATCACATTTTCAAACTTTTTTTCAAAAACGTAATATGATAATACACATTGCACTTAGAAGGATAAATGCATCTTTAACTCAATTATTTTTATTTTTAAAAATTTGAATAGAATGGTGGAAAATGAGATTTGAAACTTTATACTATTCATTAGTGAGGAAATGTTAATTAAGAATTGCATGAAAAGATTTTAAGATTTTTCCACACTTTTAATTAGAGTAATCAGCGAATCCTTATTGCATACCAAATATAAAAACAATGAATCGGATGTTCTAGTTCATTAGCTAAGCAGACTCGCATTCTTAATTGGCACAAGAGAATTTCGTTAGAATCTTCAAAATGCGTTTCAATATAGTTTACACTTATGAGCTTAATATAATACTCTCATTAAATCTTGTAAAATATCCATTTGTTTTCGAAGAACGAGTAATTTTAACAAATTTGATCTTTGCATCCAATTATTAAGTTTTTGATCTTGAAGTATTTAATTACATATTCAATAACAATTTATTTTAATCCGAAGCGTTTGGTTTCTTGTAGCGAATAATAAAATGTCTGGAATGCAAATGTATAATCAAAACAGATTGACAATTGATTTGAAAGAGAAAAATAACGAACGTAAAATAATTTACGGCACTTTTCTGTTAACCGGGCGCAAGCGAAAAATCACCGAAAAATTTTGGTGAAATTATGCATTTGGTGATTTTTTGCTTAAAAAAAGTTGGAGGAATTCTACATTATTTGGCAATTTTTCGCTTTCTCCTGACTAACGGATAAGTATCTAATATCCATATTTAAGGACATATTAAAATATATATGGACTGAAATGGAATATTTCGAAAAACTAACTTTCACTCAGATTTTTTTTGTAAAAGTTTGTTTTTATTGAAAATAAAAATATACTGATTACATGTGGATATATTTTAATGTTACCTACATATGAACTGGTCATTTAAATAAAAAAAAACCCGCGAATACACTTAGTTTAACATGTTACTCGAGACAATATGCTATATTACAGTATTCATTTTGTATTTAGGGGCCGGGCTGCCCTGGTTGGTAGAGCGTTGGACTCGTACTCTTTAGGTTACGGATTCGAAACCCTCCGATCAAAAGATACCCCGAGTGTGTGGCGACTGGCGCTCGTTAAATCTGTTCGTGGTCGCAAAGTCCTCCATTTCGAGAGTAATATCACTGGGGGTACTGGGTCAGAGGTGATCGTTCTCTGTTCCAGGTCTAAATTACGATCTGAGATGAATGAATGAATTTGCATGAATGAAGTCCGCCCCCTAAAAAAGGTTGTGACGTGTGTGTAGCTAAGTCGTACTCTTGGCCCTAGATGGCGCTACTTTTAAAGCAAAGGGACGCATTTCTTAGGCTTAGAATCCGCTGATCGTATCAGCGGAAGCTTGTCCACGGCAAGTGCCATTAGTCACAACAACAACATTTTGTATTTAATCTATCTTTGCTTATATTTTTTAACTTGCACTCAATTTTACCATGTTGAAATTGGGTTCGAGAGGGCGAAATATGATGTAGTCAATATGAAGACAGAAAGATTAATAGTTAGATATAAAAAAGTATTTTTTCAAGAATGATACTTATATAGATAAACTTTAAAAAATAAAAGTATTAAATATGAATTCAGAAGTAAAAAATAATGCAAAAATCGTCAAGAAACCGAGGATCCAAAACACTGGCATCAATCATGTTTTTCTGATCATTATACTGCACTACCCATACATCGAAGCGGAAGTTGAAATGCTTATTTTAATAGTCAAAAATATTTTTATGCGCTTATGAAATCGCACTTTTTAAAGAAAGACAACAGTATAAATAAAAATAAAAAGCAAGAGTTCATTTAAATATAAAATTTAATCCAAATCGTTCGAGTCATTTCCGAAATACATGAAATACATAAATTTATATAAATACATGAATGTATCGTTTAAATTTATAACATTTATTTCAGTAAATATATATAGGATAAAAAAAAGATTTTTCGTGCAATATATATCAACCATAAGGAGTTTTATTAACCTTTTGCACACAGAAAACTAATGAGACGCATGATTACACATATGTGAGAATAAGGATTCTTTTTAGAACCTTCGAAGCTCAAAAATATAATTATTTTAAATTTATTACAATTCCCAAATAAAATAAAGGGAATGCTTTCATGATAATTGTGATTTAACAAGAATGGGTAAACGATGTTTCCTTCAGAATGGCGAATAAAACTTGAACATGGAAAAGCAAAAGGTTAATTTTGAAAGACAATACTTTGAAGACAAAAATTATGAATAGACGTTCAAAATTAAAATAAGTATTATGAATGTACATAGTGACATAAATTATGAAAGTATTTACATATCATTACATCATACATCTAAAAATTATTAATATATACATTTTCCCCTATATACATAGACATTATGACCATATTTATTATTTAGTTATTCTTTAAAAAATAATTCGAGAAACAGAAATCATCATCTTAGCTTTCAGTATGTCGTAAAATTATTATGTGCTCAGTTTTTATAAGAATTAACATATTAATAAAATTTTTACCTTTTCCTTTAGGAAGCATCGAGCAGCTGATTCATTATTTATAGATATTTCATATATTTCTTCATGGTATAAAACTAAAGAATTCGTACCTAAATTCAATATTTTATTAAGATGGAAAGTTCCCAATTATCGTTTGCAATAAATAGCGTTCACACAAAGCCAACTATTGGGCACAATGAAAGACCACGCCTATTTCAGGAACATCACGTGATTGCAATGGGACAATAGCAAATGATTGGCTCATCGGAACCAAAGGTGGGTTCACACAAAGCCAATCATTGCGGGCAATAGTTGATCACACTTCCTTTCGTAAAAGTCACGTGACCCCAATGGTACAATGGCAAACTGTTACGCCGACGAAACAACCATTTTCCATTGCCCCATCGGAGTTCTCAACTGTCCATTCGAGGAAAATACAGAGACAACAACATAGGAACAATGATTGCGCGCAATAGTTGGCCTCGTGTGGACCCACCTCAATATTTGTCATTGTCTCAATGAAGTCCCATGGTCTTTTTGAAGTAGGTTTCTCCTTCCATTGCGCCCAATAGCTGGCCTCGTGTGAACGCTGCTTAAAGCCGTATACAAACACTAAAGAAATTGCTCTAAAAATGTGCAAGATTCATAGAAAGTAAATAGAAAAATTCCCTTTCAAAATTCTTATGGGGAAAAATTTGAAACAGAAATGCGATTCATTTTATCAGGGAAAAGTTTTAAGCCTGGAAAAGGGAATAAAATTTAGAGGATATTGAATCTCTAGTACAAAATGTAGTTACTAATACTAATTTGTAACGATGATGATGATTTATTTATTTCCTTTTTTGTTTTATTTAATAAAAATTGGTCTCTGTTATCTAAATTAAAGCAAAACTAACTGTACAAAAGTAAATTTATTTTGATTTGATGATTTGATTGATTTCTTGATCGATTTGATTTGCTTGGTTTCTCTTTTTTCTATTTTATTCAAAAGTTTACTACTAACTAAAGTAAAACTAAAATGTATATAAATGAATTTAATATCATCACAACGCAAGAGCCGATAATCGCAGAAACAAAACAATGAAAACTACTATTATAAAATATACTTAAAATAAATTAAAAATTTGATTAATTTCAAAAAGCTTGCATGGAAATAAAATTAATATCATCCCCAAAATGCTTATCTTTTAAACTTTAAGGTATTATAATCATGTTTTACATGTGATAATATTAGGATACGACGATATAAGGATAAACTTCAAAAACTCGACAAGTTTTTAAAATAAGCAGAAGGAATGGTTTTGCTAAAAATTGCTTTATCTAGAATATAGGCGTTATTACTACCCCCTCCCCACCCTCAGATAAAAGTGTGAACTTTAGGCAAGGCCGTGTGAGCTCAGATTTTTATTTTTAAATCCCCACATAGACTTGTATGCTTTGTATGAAACTAAAGGAAACGTACATTTTGGGTTATTAACTGTGTACCATTTATTGAGCAGTAGTTATGAGAGAGTTTACAAGAGAGTGATATTTTTTTACAATCTATAGCTGAATTGAGGTTAATACACAAGTACCAGAAAATAAATTAAGCATCCTGAGTACTTGTTTTTCCGACCGATTAGAACAAAAATCTAACACAGAACTACAAACGTGATAAGAAGATAAATTAAAAAATTTCTTTTGTTTAAGTTTTCGCTTTTTTGCAGTAGTCTTTACATTCATGAGGAAATACAGATCGACAAGTGGTTAATTCTTCAGCAAATTTGATTCAAATTTTGATACGAATATAAGTTGAGTATATTAAATCTGTGTACCAAATTTTACCTGCTAAACTGCTTGAAATTTGGAGTTATTTATTCTCTTGGACTGCTGGACAGACAGACTTTTTTTTCAATGAATGTTGTTTAAAATGTGATAGAAATCTACATTGTCGTATAGGCTATATAACAAATTTTCTCCTTATAGTTCAAAGTAATTTTCAATTCTGTTCACAGATAGACAGACAGATAGTTCTCTAACTCAAGAATTTCTGAAGCTTGGAGATATGTTGAAATCACGAGTTCGATTTTTTTTTCAAATTACAGTTACTGTTTATATATTTGTGTCCAAGAATCATGAATTTTTATATAAAATTGATAGAATACGAATACTTGAGAGTAGAGGAATTATTCTCCGATTTTTTAAAAATATATCTATAAAATCACCATTCTTCATTGTTCATTTCATATTAATTTTTGTGAAGTCAAAGTCCCCTGATGCATGCAAAAAAGTCGAAAGATTTCTGAATTTGAAAATGGTAGGTCAATTATTTTGGTTTAAAAATTTATATAATATTATTCAGTCAAGGTGCTGTATTTTTGAAGTATTACATTCATGTTCATAAAGGCATACCAAATGGTAAAGACAGCAATAGCTCATATGAATTTTGTTCAAAATTTCATAGATATAAAAGTTGGGTAACGAAATTATATAGTGAAATTTTATTCGTCAAGTTTGTTGTGTTTTTGAACACCGTGTTCACACGGTTACGGAAAAAATGTACCATAATTCTCAAAAGTTTTTTCTTTTTTTTGTCTCAGGAGGCCTCAAAATATGCAGATTCACGAAAACGCTTGTGGATGTATTTTTTTTTTTCGACTCAATGAGATTTAAAATCTGTAGATTCATTGAAAATCTCATGATTGCATTTTTTTTCAAACTCAATTAAGTCTGAAATATTTAAATTATCAGAAATATTGCGTTGCATTTTTGGGAGATGTTTAAAATATGTAACTTCATAAAAAATCTCTAGATAGAAATATTTTAGACTCAAGGAGGTCAAAAATGTGTAGATTCATCAAAAAGTACAATTTTGCATGTTTTGGACTTAAGGAGGTCTAAAACGTGTAAAATCCTCGAAATTTCCGATTTTGAATTTTTTGGACTCAAAGAGTTCTAAAATATGTAAATTCAACAAAAATTTCGACGTTGCCTTTTTTGGACTCAAAGAGGTCTAAAATGAATAAATTCATCAATAATTTCAATTTTGCATTTTTTTGGGTTCAAAGGGATCTAAAATGTGTAGATTCATCAAACATTTCGACATTGCTTTTTTTGAACTCAATTAGGTCTAATATGTGTAGATTCATATAAATATTCGATTTTGCAATTTTTGGACTCAAGGATGTCAAAAATGTGCTAATTTCGACGTTGCTTTTTTTGACTGAAAAAGGTCTAAAATATTTAGATTCATCAAAAATTTCGACGTTCATTTTTTGTACTCAAAGAGGTCTAAAACGTGTAAATTCATCGAAAATTTTGACGTTGCATTTTTTGGACTCAAAGAGGTCTAAAACGTGTAATTCATCGAATTTTCCAATTTCGCATTTTTGGACTCAAAGAGGTCTAAAATGTGTTAATTCATCAAAAATTTCGACGTTGTATATTTTGAGCTTAAATAGGTGTAGTATGTGTAGATTCATACAAAATTTCGTTTTTGCATTTTTTGGACTATAGGTCTAAAATGTGTAAATTCATTGAAAATTCCGTTTTTGCATTTTTGGACTCAAGGAGGTTTAAAATGTATAATATCAATGAAAATTACAGAAAGGCATTTTTTAGACTGAAGGAGGTCTAAAATGTGTAAATTTATGAAAAAGTTCGATTTTGCCCTTTTTCGATTCAATGAGGTATAAAATGCGTAAAATTCATCGAAAATTTCAATTTTGCATTTTTTGGACTCAAAGAGGTCTAAAATGCTTAAATTCAACTAAAAATTCTGAGTGGCAATTTTTAGACTGAAGGAGGTCTAAAAAGTGTAGATTCATGAAAATTTCGACATTGCATTTTTTGGACTCAACGAGGTCTAAAATGTGTAAATTCATCAAAAATTTCGACGTTGTATTTTTTAAACTCAATTAGGTCTAAAATGGGTTGATTCATCAAAAATTTCGATTTTGCATTTTTTGGACTATAGGAGGTCTGAAATGTGTAAATTCATTGAAAATTCCGATTTTGCATTTTTTTGGACTCGAGGAGGTTTAAAATGTGTAAATTCAATGAAAATTACAGAAAGGCATATTTTAGACTGAAGGAGGTCTGAAATGTGTAAATTCATCGAAAATTCCGATTTTGCAATTTTTGGGCTCAAGGACGTTTAAAATATTTAAATTCAACGAAAATTTCAATTTTGCATTTTTTGCACTGAACGAGGTCTAAAATGTGCAATTTCAACAAAAATTTCGACGTTGCATTTTTTGAGCTTAATAAGGTCTAATATGTGTAAATTTATACAAAATTTCGATTTTGCATTTTTTGGACTCAAGGAGGTCTGAAATGTGGAAATGAGTCGAAAATTTCGACATTGCAGTTTTTGGACTCAAAGAGGTCTACAATGCGTAAAATTCATCTAAAATTTCGACGTTGCATATTTTGTACTTAACGTTGTCCAAAATGTGTAAATTCATCAAAAATATTGACGTTGCATTTTTGAGCTTAATAAGGTCTAATATGTGTAGATTCAAACAAAATTTCGATTGTGCATTTTTTGGACTCGAGGTCTAAAATGTGTAAATTCATCGAAAATTCCGATTTTGCAATTTTTGGGCTCAAGGAGGTTTAAAACGTGGAAATGCGTCAAAAATTTCGACATTGCAGTTTTTGGACTCAAAAAGGTCTGTAAATTCATCGAAATTTCTGATTTTGCATTTTTTGGTCTCAAGGAAATTAAAATGTGTAAATTCAACGAAAATTTGAATTTTGCATTTTTTGGACTCAAAGAGGTCTAAAATGTGTAAATTCAACGAAAATTTCAGAAAAGTATTTTTTACACTCAAGGAGGTCTAAAATGTGTAAATTCTTGAAAAAGTTCGATTTTGCATTTTTTGGATTCAAAGAGGGTTAAAATGCGAAAAATTCATCGAAAATTTTGACGTTGCATTTTTTGGACTCAACGATGTCTGAAATGTGTAAATTCATCAAAAATTTCGACGTTTCATTTTTTGAGCCCAATTAAGTCTAATAAGTGTAGATTCATACAAAATTTTGACGTTCTAGTTTTTGGATTCAAGGAGGGTTAAAATATGTAGATTGATAGAAAATCTGGAAATTGCCTTATTTTTTAAATCCAAGGAAGTATAAAATATGTATCTTCATAATATGTTTCGAGGATGCAAATCTTTTTGCAATTACGACACTTAATGTTCTTTTAATTTGTATATGGTACAAAACCAGTACTTTCTCTATTTTCAATACATAAAATAGGAAAACGTTCCATTTTCAATACCTAATTCATAAAATTTCTTCTGTATTATCTCATACTAGTCGACATTAAACACTCATTGGTTGGCCAGTAATATTGGATGAATTTGATTTGATTTTAATTTCTTAAAAGAAAACAAAGTATTTTTTATTAATTCATAATAAATTAAGACTCTTTTTTTTTCTTACCATTTTCATTTATCAAAATATATGTACTCTAGTTTTGTTCTTTTTAAGTCAAAGATTTTGCCTTTTAATGTTTTAAGACAATACATACGCACATTCCTTCAATTCCTACTCTTAGTTCACCCTCTCTCTATATATATCCTTCCTTTCAATCGTTAATAAAATACTTTTTTTTCATCCACCCAAGTTCAAACATAATTTTTTAAAACTTGTAATGAATGATATTTGATGTTAATATAGTTTTTTTTCATATATTAATTCATTCATTAAATTTAATTAATTTTTAATACTTTAAATAGAATTTTAGCAGATAGTAATGAAAATTGAAATCATTGGCCAGTAGCTCAATCGGTAAAATGCGATAATTTCAGTAATTTTAACATGAAAGTGAAAAATGCGAGTTCAATGCTTGCGAAAATCAATAATTTTTGGATAAATTAATTTTAGTTATTTAATAAAATGTTGACTAAAATAAAATTTTTTCTTTCTTGACTTATGCAGGAATTCACTTAATTTTTTTATATTACTTGTTTTTATTATTAATGGAAGTAATATCAAAACATTAAATTTTTTTCATAATATTTCCGCAAATTAAGACAAATTTATAACCACATTTAGGAATTTATTTATCCTAGAAGGAAATTTTAAATTTAAAATCGGAAAAGGAAATGCTTTGAAATTAGATTTGCAATTGATTCATACCCATATCTCGGACTTATAGAACAGATGTCTTCTGTTCCACATCGCGATGAGAAATATCGGTAAAATGAATCGATAATCTTGCTTCTTCCTACACGGAAGAAATTGGTCCGAGGCAGATAATAACAAAGGATAATTGGTATTGATGGAAATATGACTGATTATCGCGGTCTCATTTCGATATTTGGCACGAAACCAATTTTTCGTCAGCTCACGAATGTTTGCAATTGTGGGGTACATTATTTATTTAGGTAAAAAACATTGATAATATAATATTCAAATTTCAATCAATAAAATATTTTTTCTTGTTTTTGTGATAAATATGTATGTCGTGATGTCTAAATATTTTTATATAGAATGAAATGTATAAAATTCGTTTTTTTTTTTGGTGGAAAGGAAAAATATTGGCAACCAAAATATCGATAATTATTTACTATAAAAATTCAAGATATTAATAATTGATAAAATAAATCAATAATGTTGCACGTTCTTATCATTAGAGGAAATTGGTCTGAAACCGATAGTAAAAGAGGATAATTGATATTGATAAAAATAAGATTGATTGTTGCGCTCTCGTATTGATACTTGGTCTGATACTACTTTTTTGTAGACGCTGGTTTGTTTGTATTTGTGTGGTACATTATTTACTTTGAAAAAAAAATAAAAGAATGCTTGAATTTCGATCAGTAAAATACTTTTCCCTTCAATCTTGGATAGTTATGAATTATTGGTTACATAATTTTACATAAAATATGGTGTGGCTTTGGGTTTTCCTTTTTTTTGGGGGGAAGGGGAAGACATTGGAAAGAATGAACAACAAAAATATCTTATTTCTTTAAAAGCATAATTGATAGAAAATAAATAAAATATATTGATAGTATTTTTTTTGAAAAAAAAAATAACTAAGACATTCAGTCAAATTAAAGGTTAGGTTACGATTTTTAAAAAATAAAATTTCTGTTGTATCCTTTAGAAAATTTCTACCTTTTACAAATAAAGAACAAAGAAATCAAGTTTTTTTTGAATAAATAAATTCTAGAAATTCTATTTAAAAATAAGTATTTTAAGATAAGGATTAGATGTGTTTTTCAAATTAAATCGAATAGTTTTTAAAATCAATCAATAGAGTTTTGTTCTAATGCCAATTAATTTAATTAAGAATCAATTAAGCTAATTAACTAAATCAGTTCAATTTCAGTTTAATTAAATATCTTCTTTTCTGTCACAAGAGCGTCCATCTTCTTCTTCTTAAACTCTTCTTTTAATGAATTACAAGCGTAAATGGAATACTGATAATGGGGGAAAAGTCGAAACTAAGAGATGAATTGATAAGAGAATTAAAGAATTTAGTTAAAAATGTAAAAAACCCCCAATTAATTAATTAAGCAGTATTCAATTGACTTAGAAAAAAAATATTTTTTAAAAATCGCATTAAAATTGTGAACTTGTAGAGCTCTTATAAAAATATCTGTAAATGAAGTTTTAGTAACTCTTATAATAAAGGAGGGATTTAAATTATACAGCTGGTGCTTATGCATCTCCAGTGTTAATATTTAAAGGCTTTTTCACAAACAAATTTTGTACATATTTTAATACCGCTTCTCTATACTATTGATGTCCTGGTGTTAGTTTTTATAGTAATGGCTACTAAATGAGCGCGGAATCATTGATATCTTCACATGGCATTAAATTTGATGTCAAAAAGGAGGGAATAGGAGCATTAAAAAATCTTGGCTAAAGCTTCATAAGAACTTGAGTTCCAGCATTTGTTCTTGAATGTTCAAATCCCTATCAGGGAAGCAATAAAGACTTGAGAAACGGAGTCAGTAACAAAAGAATAATTGAGGTGAGAGACATGGGCAGTTGAGTTGAGTTCAAGCGAGTAGTTGAGGGAATTCTATATTTGGAGAATTGTTTTCTTGTGAATGCTTTATGCTGATATAATTGCTTATAATCGATCTGTTGCTTATGACCTTCTTATTGCAATTGATGTTTTATGTTTATTTCCGTATATTTGTTATTGAGTCTTTTGGTATTTTCGCTGTATATGCCCAGAACGGATTCTTGCATTTTTGTATAACAATATGACCTTCTATATAACCTATTTGTATTTTAGAATGATTGTATATTGAATGTATAATTCATAGGTGGCTCGTTGGAGTGCAAATGACCCTGCTACTCGAAAATGGGGTTTATTTTTAAAATAATAGCTACTTATAATACCTTACTATCAACTCTTTGTAAGAGGAAATATCAAGTAATGAAACTTCATGTACATTCTTACTATCAGTTACGTTTGTTGTTGCATGCTGAATTATTGCCATCAGAATTTCTTTAATTGCAAGCATTCCAATTGGTTTGTAATTCTGTTTAGATTTCATTTAAACTTGTTTGAATCAAAAACCTATCCAGACGTTGGAGAAAGGAACATTTACATTAAGAATTTTCATTCCATAGAAATTAAATGCTTCATCCAAAATTTTGTTTTATTTAGTTGCGTTAACATCCCGTTTTAGTGTATCACTAAGGCTATTTTGCGACGGATTTGAATTTTGAAACATTATCCGATGACGAGGACAACACCTCAGTTGGCATCGTTTCTCCTAAAGTCTACACTACACCAGCGGGAAGACTTAATCCAGAAAAGTAAACAGCTTGCAAATACTTTTTAAAATCGAAATTTTGTAGAAAATTTCATTTAATAGAAGACTCTGTTAAAAAGGGGTTCAATAGATAGAAAATTTATCCTATTTAGATGCTTAATGATAATATTTACTGATAATAATATTTAAGTATTATTTTATTTTGCCTCTCAGATCCTTTACTATGGTCTCATTCAATCGAAATAATGCAGAAATTGGAATCCAACAGTTCCAGTTGCTAAATCTAGATTCTGCTAACAGCAGTATCTGAGCGGACGTCTTTTACATATCAAGGAGAACTTCACGGAAGCGATGCGGCTCTTTGTCCAGCGGCAATGATGTTTACAGAGGGCAGGGGCGATACCAGGTGCCGGACCATCCATTATCCAGCTTCAGAATCGGAAACTTGTCGTTCTGTGTTAATGGAAGCCATTCGTTTCAGCTGATCCGCATGGATCTGTCTCCAACAAACGTCAGGAGAGTTTTCCTGGCGTTTCAATTATTTCGGCTCAATTATTGCATTCAGGGCAAACGGTTGTAATGAATAACTTTGTGACAGGTGCATTATTTTGCGAGTGAGTGCTTTAAAATGGATCAGTTAGGTGTTTAAATTCAGTGTCCGTGATGGATGGCCTTTCAATGGCGTGTTTATCTCAAACTAAACTAGATTGCGCTTCGTTACAGGGTTGGAATTATGTCCAGTCAAAGCTAATCTAGAGATGAATGGGTGGTGTTTTGTGTCGTTTAATTGATTCCCTTTCTCCATACTTTAACTCTAATAAATGTTTAATTTAGTTTACTTATATTAGCGTCTCGTTTTAAAGCAATATTAGAACTTTATTGTACGGATCTGGAAAATTTGAGCCCTGGTCAGAAAACGTGGTCGACACGTGAGCTGATATGCCTACTCCGAACTTCCACATCACAATAGAGGGAGGATGTTTGACTCCGACGGATTTAACCTGTACCAGACACGCTTGCACGATGTTTTCTCGGTGGAATCGTGTTTCGAACACGAAATCCTCCGGTTTCAAAACCAAGGCCTTACCACCAGGTCAAATAACAAAGAAATAATTTCTCGTTATAACAATTAGGTATTAGATACATATACGCTACTCTGAAATGCTATAATTAAACTACTATATAATACTATGATAAAAATAAATATACTCTATTCAAAATCTATTTTAACCCTAAATAAATATATTAGATCAACTCCGTGGTCATTGCAAATGAGGTTATCTTGATTATTAAGACCAAACTCTAAAAATTCGTTTTATTCAGGGGAAAGAAAAATCATTAATCATTATTTTGCTAAAAATTATTCAAATTTAAAAGTTTATTTCATCGAAAGCAAAACATTGGGAATATTAAGAGCCCTTACAAAAGAATGTCTGATGTTGTTGTTACTAATGGCACTTGCCAAACACAAGTGCGCTGACTTATGCCAGTGATTTTAAGCCGAATGAGCGTCTCTTGTTTTTGAGGTAGCGCCAAATAGAGCCAATAGAACGACTTTGCTACATGCTCATCACATTCACTTGCACAGCCCCTTTTTACAGGGGGGCACATTCATACACCTTACAGAGAGAACACAGAAGAAAAACCATGCCCAAATCGGGACTCGAACCCGGGACGCCCAGATCACTAGGAAGACACGTTACCTCTATGCTTATCAATTGCTCTACTCCCATTAAAGGCACTTTATAAGTGATGATCAGAAGCTTCCGATATAGTGGTTGGTTCTCGCCACCCTGTGGGGGTTCAGAAATGAGGAGGTGGGCATATCTTCTTCCATCGATCATGGGATGCACTTCCTCAGGGAGGGGTTGTATCGTGGCTGATGATGGCCCTCAGAATTCAACCACAGTTTCTGCCGTTGTTTTTTGTGAGGCGTAGCGGTCATTTAGATTTGGCATTGGATTTGGTCATTCATTTCGGTGGGTTGGAGTGGACGGTTTAAAGTTATTCATCGCTCTCTATCAATCTGCTAAAAATTTAAGGATTTTATTCAACAACACTGAAATTAGAATTAAATTATGTTTCATTTTTTTAAAGCCAATTACACATATCTAAATTCTGTAACCATCATTTATAGAAGTGGTATTTGAACCTCGCCCCCTTTGCATATCAGCATTTAAGGGGCATTTTATGGAAAACGTATTCAACTCTTTGTGCAGACTTCAATGGAATGAATGGAGGATTCAGCGTTGCCGGTTAAACGGTCGATCTGTTATCGAATGATCAAATCGGAATTGTGTCCAACTCCCTTAATGGAAATGATTCATTTTGAGCGATCCCGCATTGATTTGTGTCGTTGCCAATTGTCAAGAGAATTTTAGCGACAATTCAAGTACTTCGAATCAATTCTTGCATTCCAGGAACACAAAGGGAACGGATAACTTTGTGATATGTGCAATGTTTTTGTGATATTTCAATAGATGCATGAATTTCAATCACATGCATACCATAATGGCATGCAACATGAATAATTGCATGGCAAATATTGGATAATAGGAATTATATAGAAGATTTAGCTTAATATTAAATGTTAATTTGGTGCTGATGATAATTGAAGCTGAATAACTCATATTTTCAGGTGGATAGATTGTTAAAATTAGATCCAAATGTTGATGCTATGATTTTTCCTCTTTTGCTACATCAAGCTGCTTGAAAAAAATGAAATATTGTTATAAACTTTGTGGAAATTAGATGTAAATATTATAAATATGTATGAATTGTTGTGTAAATATTTGTAAATTGTTTCATTGTACAAAATTAATTGTAATGGAATCACACGCCAGGGAGAAAAGACCGTTCAAAGAAGATTTACAGCAGACGGTTGAAATATTTGATAAATATGGCAATGCAGTTGTGTTGATGACGTTTTTAGGTAACTACCGGTTTTACTACACTCTAAAATGTGTAGTAGAAGCTGAGAAATAAGGATTTGTTCTTAGAGAAAGTCGGAGAAAGTTCCAGACTTGCCTAGAATGAGCACGCCCTTTCTGAGACTGCCCCGCCCACTTCAGTGGGACGCTGTTTAAAAGGCGCAGCTTAAGGAGGGGAATCAGATCAGCTCGGACAGCGAGCTACGTTAGTTGGCTTAGATTGAGAGAGCGTCTTTTCTCTCTTTGACGTGTGTTCCATAGCTTTGCTGTTGCATGAAATTAACGGATTAAGTAGAGTTAATTCGCTGTGAATTTATAGCTTGTATAGCGTGTATTTAATACACGTTTGCCTGATAATAAAATCGGCATCTTCGCACCGTTATGTAAGAAAATTTTTCGTTACAATATATTATTAGTAGTAATACTTACTATTATGGAGCAACATGTTTACGAGCTCACTCAAATTATATAGAAGCACAATAATTTTTATACAATGCAACTAGTGCATGGACTAGTACAAAAGGTAAAATTTAGCTTTAGTTTTAGACTTAATAGCTATTTTGGAAATAATTTCATTAGACCTTAACAGCATTTGGTGCCCAACTTGTGCACCTGGAATGTAGGCTTTCCTGTTGTTAAATTTGCAATATAGAGTGCTTTATACATAAAATTTCTCCTTTTTTGATAAGAATAAAAATATAAATTTAATGAATTAATCTACATCAAATGATTACGAATGCAAATTAATAAGTGTACATATTACAATAAATAAATAGGAGAGAAAATCTTACTTTGGCGTTAATTTCTAAAGAAAGCATTTTTTTTGTCTTAATTTTAATTTCACCAAAATTACACAATTTAATCTTTTAATGCTAGAATGGAATCAGTTTTAATGTATATATTAATATTAAAATTACTATAATATATTGTATATCAAATTGAATTTAAAGTGTGAAAATTTGAAAAAATTTGGACAATATGAAAATTTTTGAGATAATGGCTTTGGAAAATGCAATAAAGAAATATTAAAAATCAATTGATTTATTATCTTCTGAAAGCATGATGTTGTTTTGGTTTGGGATTTTTGAAGCCTGAGAATACGTAGACAACTAATAGTCGATTCATTGCTTTTGAGGCATCAACTATTCGCTTTTGGGGTGGTTAGGAGATAATCCGGAATGTTGCCAAATTTGACGATTTATCGCTGACTATAGTTACAGCTTGATTTCAAAATTATTCATTCTCCGAATTCTTACAAATTATCTAAATTCTTTTAAGTTGTTAGCCAGTTTAATCCGGTTTGAAACAGTCACGAGACTGCATAGATATTTAGATAAACTATGAGGGTTTTTTTTTTTTCATATCGGTCGAAATCATTCAAAACTGGTCGAGCTCCAAAACACTGTTTGACAGTGTAAAGATATATATATATATAT
>JAOUZG010036560.1:3951782-3995194 GCA_026289955.1 Argiope argentata
AATAATAATTTTTATAAATTAAGAATTTTTTAATAATAATTTTTATAAATTAAGAATTTTTTAATAAGAATTTTTAATAATTAAGAATATTTTAAATTACTTATTTTTTTTTAATGAAATGAGTAAATAGCTAGCGAAAAGAACACTAGGATAGTCTAAAATGTTGAGGAATTTGTATTTTCTTGCTTCTTTATATTCTATACTCTCATAATTTTTAATATTCGAGCCGAGTGCGGCGATAAAATCCACTACGTATCCCAAACACAACGACTTATTTTCGTATTAAATTAGGAAACACGAACATTAAATACTATACAACCAACAAGAAAAAAAAAATAACTGAGGCAACAAAGGAATTCTAGGAAAACAAAAAAGAAAAATTGTGGTTTGAAGTCTGCAAAGAGGCAGACGATTTTTTTTCTTTTTAAATTTCGCTCAGTACGTATTTAATGTGTAATAATAAAATAATAAAATTCGTAAATGAATAATCCTTAAATCCTTGCATTTAGAAATGTTTCTTTTCAAAAGCAAGAAGAAATTCTCATAAATGTCGCCTCACAAAATTAAATTACTAATAATTTAAATTGCATTATATTATGGTGGTCTTTTTTTATTCGAAATAAATCTTTCCTCTGGAGTAATTAAATTTAAAAAAATCTGCAACAAACTCATAAAATATTCTTTCATTTATGGACAACTTTCTAAGACAAAGTGGAATTATTTTTCACGCTTTTCAAAAGAAAAAAAAATTAGTTACTTTTTTTCTAAACTGTAATCAGTTATTATGATAAGGTAAGATTAATGATGAATAAGAAGAATTTTTAAGAAGATTTTTTTCCCAAGATAATAATAATAATAATAATAAAAAACCCCGTGAACTAAAGAATTAGTATTTATAAAACAAAGAATCATTTTTTTTATCTATCTTAAACAACTTTGAGGGGAAAAGAACTATCCTAATTTATTTCAATAAATAAAAGTTTGATAATTAAGGTATTTTCTAATCATCTTAAATCCAAATAAATATTTCTTGAAGCAAATTAATGAAATATAGAAGCAATTATTTTTTTCTCTAAGGATTGCAATTTAAAGGAATATGAAATATTATCGTCGATTTCTGAAAACTTAGAAATAGAAGGCAATAAATTAAGCTTTTTCTGCATAAAATAATGGCAACAGTTTTAAATAAGGAAAACTATTGGAAATATATGTGCATATTTTGTACAAAAGCTATTGTAAATATATTCGTTGTTATTATTATTCTTTTGAATTATTAGATGTTTTATGGTTTTTTCTTTATAATCTAGGAACGCAGAGATTAAATAATAGCTCTTATTTCTCATTACAAGCGATATAGCAAATGAGAATTATAATTATTAGTTATTTCATTGTTAACTTATCAGGAATGCAATCTTTAGAAACAAAAATCCTTAAGACTGCTTTCTCCATTTTGATTTGGACGTAAACAGACACACATGTTCACTATTATGATGGAATGACGGTATACCAAATTTCTTTATACCCATTCACTTATATTTCCTATTATACAAGAACATATGAAAAAATCAGAGATTCAATCTTCTAAGGGATTTCTTCTGAAATGTGAGATTTATAATACTGTTACAAAACTGTAATTTTGCTTCCTTGCACGAATACTGTCATTGTAAAAAAGTCCACTTTGTGATCAGCGTTATTGCAACGTTAGTGATTCCAGAGCTTGGTGAACATTTGCCGACGAATTCAGCAACAAAATGGATAATGCTGGAAATTTCTATCATTTTCACGATCTGACCAATAGAAGCCAAGATGCGTCCTCATTGGATTGGAAGGTTCTTGGCCCACCTCCTGAGAGCTATAAAAGATCGACAGTTTCAAGCTGCGGGTGGTGGTGAATTGAATTGAAAAGCAGAGTGGAAGTAGAAGACAAGTAACGAGTCTTCTAGGGGACAGCGAAGCAACGACGGAGTGCCAGCGTTGTGTAGAGATCAAGCGAGGGTTGAACTGCTGTGTGCAGAGTACTGTTTTCTACTGTGGAAGCAGTGTCGTGTAATGAAGTAGCAGTCGTGTGGTAGTGAGTCTGCAACTAAAGTGAGGAGAAAATGAGAACTTCAGCCATTTTGGGAGACCGTAGAGCGAATGTTGAAGATTCCCTCTCCTGCTGGATTCTGATTGGACGCTTTGTTTGCTGTGGAAGATTTTTACTAGTAGTCGACTGTTTGTTGTAGTGTGATGCTGTGTGTTCGTTTTAGCTGTACACATTTTTCTTCCTTGTGTTTGTGACCGTGTTAATAAAAGCTGTCGTTGCTTTCTACTAAGGCCTTCTGGTTATATTTATACTCTACAGCCATTACAAGCGAACCCGGTGATTTAAGTAACAATACTAATAATAAATAATATGCCAAATATGACCCATTTAACTCATTTTGTAATTGAATTATTATGTTCGTATATTTGTCGCATAGACTTTTAGACATATGGATATGTCCTTGACAGATTTCCTCAAAAATATTAAGCCAATATAGAATCTCATTCGCCTGTATTATGGTCTAGTCCATTCTATTTTTGAATAATCGTTTTTGTATATTGACATACTTCTCATCTAGTGTTTTTTAAAGATTCTAGATCAGAATCATTGTGCCTGGGAAATAGGGGTACGTCATAACATTGACTCTCCGACCTGCCGGAAGGCACCCGGATAATAAATACTGAATGCTCAGACGGTAGCAACGGGAACTGTGGTGGTTGAGTCCTACGCGCCATCGTCGGTCACGGTACAACCCTTCCCTAAGGAAGTCATCTTTGGGACTTCCTTGCTGGGGCATCTCCAGTTATCGATCCTCCTCTGTTTGTCAAAATGATTGATTTCTGGGAAAATAATCAGTTTCTGTACATATTTAGTTTGTTTCGTAATTTCATTTAATTGATTTAACCTTAACTCAAGTTCCTGTATACTGAAACTCCATTAATCTGATAATAGCATGCAACTATGTCTTCTGATCACTAGGATTATGTTTTTAATTTGAATTATTATAATCGCATTTTTTAAAGTTTTTTTTTAAAATAATAAACGCTTGCGGTTTAAAATGTGTAAAATGAGGATTATCAATTCAACAAGTTTTTGAGGATTTTCAACTCAATAAATAATACACATTTCCACAAGTTTTAAATGTTATTTAGAAGAACGTTATTTAGTAGAAGACTAGTTTATTATATAATCTGTGTTTCATACTTGGTGATTTTATTTTAAAATTTAATCCGAGATACATGATCAAAATTTTGAATTTCTGAATGGTTGATTTGATCGATAGATAATCAAACCGTACTTGTTCCAAATTCGACAGGTGTCTACGCTATCGATTTTAAATCTGTATTCCGAATTTCATCTATCTAGCTCACCACTTTTTTAACAATCTTATTATATTAGAATACTGAAACACAAAAAGTAATAAGGTCTGAATATATTCTTACATATTACATTACTCCACTGTAGACTGCATAGCGTGCAGTGCCATCTTTTAGCAACTTTTGTAATTAATTTCGTAACTTTTGTATAAGATTTTTTAAGAATTTTCATTAAAATAGTGATTGTTCCATTCCTCTCTCTGTCTTCATTTCAGACTAAAGTAAAGCTTTTTTCAGCTGTTCTTACTAAGGATAGACAGACAGGTGGATATTTCCTAAAAATGGATTTTTAGAATTCATAAAAATCTATAGCAATAGGAGATTCGTTAAAATTTCGATTTCCAAATTTTTTGCGATTTTTATACTTTCTCCACACTACATATGCAAGAAAGTAAAAATTAAACTATACATTAAAGAGTAATTAATTTTTATGTATACTAAATTCACCAGAAGATTAATATTAGCGAATCAATCGAGGAATGAGGAATTATTCTGGCAGAAAATAACAGTGATTTAACATCTGAATAACTACATTTCTATCTCTATCCTCGCCTAAATCGGCCATATAATTACAATTATCTAATTTTCACCCATGATAGGATACATATTCTAGCCTGCAGATATCATTCCACCTGAAAATCCATTATGGACAGACAAAGTAATTTAAACACTTAATTTATCCATAATTAAACCATTCACACGTAAAACAATACGCTTGTCACAAAGCTATTTAATATTATCATTCAGTTAGAACGCAGTATTTAATCTGAAATAATTGAATCTCTGTGAAAACTCTTCCAATATTTGCAGAGCACTAAGACCCGTGCGGATAGGTTGGATTTCCTGAAAACAAGGCGATATGTTTCCGATTATGAGTCTCGATAATGCATCGCCCGGATAACTAATATCACCTGTGTTCTCTGTAAACACCGGTGTTGCTGGTGCGAGTCGAACGATTTTCGTAAAATGCTGCTTATAATATTGATGCGTAAAAGACTCTAGGCTCATATGTTATTGCTTGAAATAACCGTTGCGGAATCTAGGCTTAACAATCGATTCGTAATAATTGAGGAGATTTTATAGTTTATTTTGTCTAATTATTCGTCAATATATTCGAAGTAGAGATTTTATCAATTTATATTTCCTTGAATTTTTTTTCTTTTTGGAGAATGTTCGGCTGCCTGTCACAAAGATAACTCCAAAACGCTTTGAGTTAAGAAGGCAAAATTTGGTATTCGGCTTTTACACCAAATATAAATTTGCAGATTTCAAACAAATTTTATATAATATCTATTCAGAGGAAGTTCGTATGTCTGGCTGTTCGAAGTTATCTCGGTTATTGCAAAACGGACATAGATGGATAAAAATCTATATACAGATTAAGCATCCACAATGAAGACAATTGCCAAATTTTGAGCCAAACCCAACAAGGGATTAACGATCTGTCGATCTGTACTTTTCAGAAACGTGTAAATGCGATAATTCAAAAATACAATGACTTAGGTGCATCAAATCTGATATGTGATTTTATGACTACAAAAATAGTTTTGTGTCAAAATCTTGTTTCAATCGGTCAAGAAAAACGTGTCTAAAATTCCAATTCGATCTTTGAGTACTATTGTTCGCATGCCAGAGATTAATCGCCAAATAATTCGCCAAAGATGACACGATAGATTCAGTAAAAATGCTACATTCGTGACAAAAATTAATTTTTTCGGAACTACTGCCCCGTAGTGACATGTAAAACGTTCTCAGATATGAAAAATTGATTAGAGAGAAGGCGAGAAAGTTTTGGGGTGACCGCCCTCACCGGTTATATCTTTATTATACAACCCGAGTAAAATATCCAATTTTAAGTTTATTTCCTAATTAATATAGAATAATAAGCACGTATTCATATAGAGAAACTTAGGGTAACTATAATTAGTCATAAGTAAGCTTTGGAGAGTAGAAATAAGCAATCAGCATCTAGGAACGAGTTTTATAAAATTTTAATGAATTAAAATTGAAGCTATATTTTTATTATTACATTTTGAGCGATAATTCTCAAAAAATATTTTAGTGCAAACGATACAGTTACAAAATTTAAAGTTTTTTTCTTACACAGTTTAAAATTTTTGGTAAAGAATTTAATATAATTACCGATCTATTTTTTGCATAATTTTGATAATTTTTTAAAAACATTACTGGAAGGAAAATCAAACAATTTTCGTTGTTCTATCCAGGTATCTAAGAGAAAGATTTTAATTATTGTCTACGTAATTGAAGAGATGGACCAGAAAGTAAACTAGCATTGCTTAAAAGGCAACAAGCAATTTCAAATATATTGCTAAGCGAAAAGTTTGCCATAGCAGGGTTCGATTCCGTTAAGAAAGTCTTTCTTTTATTGATAGATTCATAAATATTAAGTTCTGCATAAGGAATTTATTGGTATAAAATGCAATTAATTTTCCCAGAAATCGTTTGAGATACCTAGCAAAATGATGAATTAAGCTGTAACAGCGATGAATAAAATGAAAGTTTAAAATTTTTACAGTGTAAAAACTTAAATAAACAAGTTTAGTGACATTAAAAAACTTGTTCTCATGCAAAGACTAAACAGATTGTGTGGTCAGAAACACAAAAAAACCAACCGTAGGGGTCACCCCAAAATATTCTCGAATCTACTCTTAAGATGATGATGGTGATCTGGTGTCCGCTTTACAACGGAAAGAGGGGGTGCAGTTAGGATATATTCTGAGGATATGAACACTTGAGCACCCGAGGACAGAAGTCTGACTTCTAGCTCATATAAGAAGGACACTCACCACATTCGCTTGTACATCTCCTTCTTACAGGGGGGGGGGGCACCTTCACACGCCTCATAGATAGCACACAGAAGAACAACCATGTCCACTCGAACCCGGGACTGCCAGATCACGAGGAAGACACGCTTCTTCAGTGAAAGGCATATACTCTAATAAAGGTGCCATTACAGAGAACGTCTTGTTTAGAGTTGGCGTACAATAGTTACTAAACTGTAACATTTGGCGCGAATTGTGCATTTTAATTGAACTTGTAGTGCGATCTTTTGAGAATTATTTGGCTACTAATACCAGGCATGCGGTTAAAAGCATCTGAAAATCAAATTGTCTGTTAGATGAATTTTTCCAAGCCAACTGTAAAAAAAAGCTAAGACAATGACACATCACAAAAATAGATACCATATGTAATAGATTTAAATCATTGTTTCATCATTATCACAACCGACAGACCGACAGTCGGTCAAAACGTTATCGGATACGACCCAAAACATGTCAATTCTGTGTATCAAATTTTATGTATCTAGCTCTCTTTGATTTGTAGTTATCACTTAGACTTTTATCCAGACAGACAAAATTTTTCTGAGTGAATTTTGCTCAAAATTTAGTAGTGCTTAAAATTTGATCACAAAGCTGGCGTCCTGACACAAAGAAAGTTTGTCTTCCTCGTTATCTGAGCGTCCCGGGTTCGAGTCTCGGTCAAGGCATGGTTTTTCTTCTGTGTTCTATCTGTGAGTTGTGAGAATGTGCCCCCCTTCTAAAAAGTGTCTGTGCAAGCGAATGTGATAAGTGTGTGTCATCTTCATATGGCCTAGAAGTCAGACTTCTGCCCTCGGGTGCTCAGGGGTCCATACCCTCAGAAGCTATTGCACCTCTATTTCCATTGTAAAGCAGAAACGATTTCATCATAATCATTTGATAGTAAAAATCGAAATATGAGAGTGTTTTCGAGTTATCTTTGCCTCAGCTAGGCAGATATTTCCCCAAAATGTATGTTTTGAACTCAGAAAGATATAAAACGAGGGGATTCGAGTTTCTTGATGGTTGCCGCATTTTCTCTTAACTAAGTTTACGAGGAAGTAAAAAATAATAACTACCTTTACAAGAAAACAACAACAACTAACACTAATGCTTACAGAATCAAATATTTGCTGGCCGTCAGTGGCAAAAATTAGGACATACAGTACCCTAAGACAATAAAAAATTAAGTGTGTTTTCTCATAAATTGCTGATCATTTATTTTCCTATTTTAGTATATATTTTAATTTAAATAGTATGCTAATGATTTTTTTAGGTCATTTTTTTATTTTATTGACTTTGTGAATTTTATTTATACTTATTTATTTATTATTACTAAATGTTATGTTTTTACACAATAATAGTAAAGCAGATATTCGGTGTTTTTAACAGAAGTATTAATCCAGTGGATCACATACGATTCTAATCAGTTATACCTCGAAAAATGCTAATTTTTAGAATTCAAAGCAATTTTATTTCTAAAACATTTATTTCTAAAGTATTTGGAAATCCTGGATCCTTCTCAATCCAGCATCCTCAGGGGATTGCCTAGCCTGCCTAGATGAGCCACGGTTTACAGTTTGTTATTGCTTTCACAACGTAATGAGAAGAACGGAATCCATTTTTATTTTGGTCCCGCTGGCTATATCACTAAAACGATATCATTAAATGATTTTGCTGATATACCAGCGGAAGATGGTTGCGAATAAAATTTGATGCTTGAGAATTTCAAAGTATGCCTTACGGAGTCAATTGATGTACAAAAACCGAATATCCGCTCTTATTGTTGTGCTATTAATCATTCTTGCAGTGCTTCGTAAAATTCGAATAGAAAACCGTTTTTTCTGTGTGTATGTTTCTAATTGAATGGCAACTTTTATTTCTTTCTGTTCTCTAAACCCATCAAGGTGTTGTTTAGAAAGGGGATTTATTTTTAGATGAAATCCTACACGAGATAGACTTTCAAACCTTAGGCGTATAAACACAATGATTCGAAATTGAAATAAGAAACAAAATTAAACTTGACACGCGGTGTTTGCATTCAGATTGTTATTCTTGGCCGAATTTCGAATCAAACAAGTCAACAGAAAGAGGTGAAGATCTGAAATTTCAAATTTTATAACTATATGACAAAGTTAAATAGCGATATCGCGAAGTTGTAGAACTAAATAAATATAAGAGATAGCCTTCAAAAAATTTAATAAGGTCATGTTTGAGATGAATAATAATAAAAAAAGCGCTGTAAAATAGTTGTATTCTTAAATTTTCGCTTAAAATATATTGAAACAAAAAAGGAAATCAAAATATAGCAGTTAAATACCAAAAAGTTCTTGATACTTGTGGTAAAAAAGATATGTAAAACAAAAATCTTCCGTTCAGGATGCAGTTCTAGAAAAAGATTGAATATTTGCATAAAAAAATTGAAAGAAACTTTTATGAAATCAAAATATACCAGTTAAAGGGTAATTTTATTAAATGGAAAAAATAGTTGTCTTTTGTTGTGAGAGTTATAAAGCAAAAGTTTTTATTTTAGAGATTTATCAAATGATTTGTTAAAAAGTTTACAGAGAATTTAAGAAATATTTTTATCTACCTCTTGAACTAAAAAAATAATCTGTATTTTTATCCAATCTTTAAGTATTAGATAAAAACTCACCTTATAAACAGCTTAATACAAACTAATAAATAACATGAAATTTCCATGTTTTTTTCGCATTGTGAAACATTAAAACTGGTATTGAATAGTTCTAAATGTAGAGATTGCTTATTTTTTTCATTTTAGGAATTGCAAAATACAAAAAGAAATTTTTATACCAAATTTGAACAAAAAATTAGCTTCTAATTTTAATTATGGGAAATTTCGAACTCAAATTCTTTCACAATTTAAGGCTTGAAATAAAAATATAGTTCATTTAAAGATTTAAAATAGCATTAAAATGTGTATTATACGAATGTAAAAATCGATGTAATTTTTCACAAATTGAACTGAGAACCAAAATTCAAACAATTTTATGAATAATTTTTAGAAATTAAGATCATTAAATTAAAAAAAATAGTTGACGTTTTAGCATTTTTTTTCAATACAGTCACTAATCTTTAAACATTACAGACGACAAGACTATTATTATTACCTATATTATTACAACATTATCCAAGATTTGTAGATTATTTTCAAATATATGGATTATTTTCTGCTGCTTATACGCCTGTTTTTTTTAAATTTTTTATTTTGTACTCTAAGCCTGAAATATTCATCTGCCCCACCCTACCCCTGAAAACGATCGGATTTTGCGGCATCCGCACAAGAAAGCGGCAGGGCCGTAAAGGGGAGCACGCTATCTGGGGTGGAATGGCGAAATCGGAAGTCACCAGCGAAGGGCCACCCTGCAAGTGACTCCAGAAATGAGACGAAACGAACAAAAATGTCGATTTCTGCCACGAGAACGCGGCAGCGTGCTTCGATTTTTCTGTGGGGTCTCCGGAGTCCAGTCTTGGGAGGAGTTCTCATTTATGATGTCATAAATTACACTCGAATATTTTTCAGAAAACCCATTCCGTGCATCTTGAGAGAGTGTCCCGAAGGTATCGTTTGGAGAATATCGGGACGATATCTTTTAAAAACCCGGTGGGACTTTCCTCGAGAAAGTGGTAAATATGTAATTGTTGCGAGAAAGACTAAATGCATCAGATATAGAAGTCATCAGAGATGATGTTCGTTTTCTTTCTTTTTTTAAAAAATTATTTTTAATGTTAAATTTTATCGTTTTGACGTTTTGCTAAGATTTCCATTATTATTAGAAAGATATAAAAACCATCATGACACTCTTTTTTTAATTTTTATATTCTAGTCTTAGAGATATACTAAGAAAAAATGTTGTGATCGTCAAAAAATTTTACCTCCGAATTTGGACGTTTTCCAAGTTGAACCCCCCCCTCACTAAAAAAACATTTTTGGATTTACGTTTATTTGTTTGTTTGTGAATACCATAACTAAAAAATGCTTGGGGTAAATGAAATTCAGAATGCAGTTTTTTACACAAAATTTGTTCATTTATATCAAATTTGGAGGGAAATCCACAGGAGATAAATAAAATTCCGCATAAAATCTTTGCATGAAATTTGTAGTTATCAAGTTATGTGGGACCTTGGAGATAAAAAAAATTCAGTATAATATTTTTACACAAAATATATAGATTACTTTCAAGTTTTGAGAAAACTGCCTTGGGAATAAATGAAAATTTGAGTTAAGATCTTTCCACGAAAGTTGTAGATTGTTTTCAAATTTTGAGGGAAATCTCACGAGGATAAATAACATTCTGAAAATACGATCTTTCCATGAAATTTGTAGATTGTTTTAAAATTTCCAAATTTTGTGAGCGATCCTTTGGAGATAAATGAAATTCTGTATTCTGTATTCCTTTAAATGAAATCTGTAGATTTATTTTTTCAAATTTTGAAGCAATTCCTAGGTGGTAAATGACATTCTGTATACGATCTTTCTATGAAATCTGTAGATTGTTTGTAAATTTTGAGGGAGATACCTTGGGGATAAATGAAATTCAACATAACATCATTACCCAAAATTTGTAGAATATTTTCAAATTTTGAGGTAAATCCTTTGGGGATAAATGAAATTCAACATAACATCTTTACCCAAAATTTGTAGATTATTTTCAAATTTTGAGAAAGGTGCCTTGGGGATAAAGGAAATTCTGTATACGATATTTACACAAAGTTTGTAGATTATCAAATTTTGAGGGAACACCATTTCGAGGAAACCTAAATACACATCTGTATGCATGAACACGTTAATTAAACAACGTTAAGAGCAATATAAATAACATTTGGTACCTAAGCCTCTAAAATATACATCAGTACCAAATTTAGAAATAAATTCATCTTAGAACATTTATTTTTATTTTTGCATGAATGTAAATTCAGTAAATGAAATAAATGACATGATATGGGATTTGTGTCGTATGTGGTATATGGTTTGATAAGCGAAATGTCAAATTTTATTTTCAATCGATTAGAACAAGGGTGCAAAAAAGTATATACACTCGATGCTTGATCTTTTCTTAATCATTTGGCAGAGTTTTTTTTAAAAGTTTAATTAATCATAGGTTAAACTGAATTTTGATTTTTACTTGACTATGATGACTTCAAAAAATGTTATTTGCACATTAAAATAAACTTTACGCCGATGCAAAATTTAAATATTTGATTTTTTTAATTGATGCCAATTTAATAAACTTGCGTAATTTTGCTGAATTTATTTATTTATTTATTTTTTGCTGGTTTTGCAACAACAGATTAGATTATTGCCCTGAAATTAAAGCCACTTTCATTATTTCTTCATGAATTTTGATTTACTTCTATCATTGAAAGCTAAAGAAGAACTCTTAATATATTTATATAGTTCACAAGACGAAAAAATATATAAAATCGCAATATTGAAAAATTTGGAAGATATGTAAATCAAAAATTCACATTTTCAATAGCGATGTGAAATTATGAGACTATCTCCATTAGCAAGGCTCATGTACCCAACAAAACAGAGCTTAAAATAACATGACTTTAATGCTAAACAATATGGAGAAATAATGAACATATAAAAATGATTGATCTGATATCAAATATAACCAATATTCCTTGCGAACCAGTTGGTTGTCTGAGGCGACTGGTTTATAATAATTAGTCGTATTTCGACTCTCCCCCTCAATCTAGTACAAGAGAGAATCCCCCCTTTCTCTAAAAAAATAATAAACTAATATAACTCCTTATGAAACATACTGAGGACTCACAAATTTTATTCTAAAAATTAGTTAATATTCATACGATAAACGAAGCTATTTATGAAGCCTAAATGTCTTATAGAAAATACTATCTATATTTTAAAATATGCGCTGCGTCTATTAGAGTGTCTTTGAAGTCCACAACTGATCTTCGAATCATAATTTATTAATTACTCATACACATATTTAACTCTTTTATGAGACCTTGACTGTGATAAAGAAATTTTGAAATTTTTTTGCTAATTAACGCCACTTTTTAGCATTAAGGAGGTTCTTCAAATGAAAATGAGATATGTTGTTGTTGTTTTTTATGACACTTGCCATGGACAACTTTCCCAAGGTATCGGCTTGTTTTAAGCCGAAAGGAGCGTCTCTTGTTTTGTAGTAGGGCCAAGTAGGGCCAAGAGTACGACTTTTGTTACTTACTCATCACATTCGCTTGCACAGCCCCTTTTTACAGGGGGGCACATTCACACACCTCACAGACAGAAGAGCGACTATGCCCTAATCAGGACTCGAACCCAGGACGCCCAGATCACGGGGAAGACGCGCTACCTCTGTACCAGAAGGCCGGCTGGAAATCAGGTATAAATTCAATACATAAAAATAAGTTGCTTTCTTGAAGCCCTTTCAAGAGAAACTAATCCGCTTTTGTGTTTCTCTTTGTAGATTCCCCTAACCTGATTACAAGCGCAATTTATTGCTACGGCATAGATTAGTCAATTTTTTTTAAATAATTCTTCTTAAAAAGCAAGCACATGTTAGATCTAAGACTTATTCTTTTTTATTTATATATTTCATATAAGCCATACCCTGCGTCTTTATGTAATCGAAGAAAACAAAAATAATTTGTTCCCTTACGTTCTATATTTATATCCTATTTCTTGTCTTAAAATAAATAAGTTTTTAGTTTTCAGTGTTATTGGTGAGGTACATAAAATGCATTAAATCATTTCTTGTAAAAGGAAGTCCCTTCCTTTAAAGATCATTCTGAAAATGTCAGATGTCAGCCATTGCAGCTCATTTTCTTTTATGTATTGTCATTTCCCGATAAAAACTTATCAAGTATTGAACATGACAGGGACACTCTTCTTCTATTAGTTCATCTGGCAGCTGGGGAAGAAAAACAACCGATTTCAGAATAGTTAACTAGATGAGTTGAATAATTGAACAGAGGGAACACAAAGAGTGAAATTAATTTCAAAATAAAAAAATGTATTCGAGTTCAAGCATATTTTTTGTATTTAGTTCGGAATATTTTAAAAATTTCATTAGTTTACTAAAATTGTATTCAATTATTTTAACACAACGCCTCGTGATTTTTTTAAATTTTAAATTTTAAATTTTTTTATCTGTCTAGCTTTAAATGAACAAATATACAGAAGGAAGGAAAAATAACTTTAAAACTTTATTTAGAGTACATTTTTAAAAATAGAAATAAAAAAGTTTATCTTAATTTACATTACATGAATAAAAAGTCACTGTTTTAAATGAATTTTAATATAAAATTATTTCATCACACAATTTTATTTAGCATATATTTATCATTATTTCGCTAAGTATTAAGAATCCATTTAATCACAATAAAAGCATCTATTTGTTTAAAATAATTAGGAAAATCATCACATCAGTCTAAAGAGCCGATTTTGCCAGTTTTTATTTTATAAGACAATTAATGAATCCTAGATATATCATTAATGATCATCTGTCTCACCACTCTTCACTCTTTCTGGTATAAAATTCCAAATATATTATTTGGTTGTACATTAAGTACGAAAAAAAAATCACGCCATACTCAAACAAATACATTGTGCCGATTTTGCTAATTTTTATTTCATATGCAATTTCATGATAAATATCCCAATAGTGGCTTGGGTTTCACTTTCCCATTTCCAAAAATCTTGTTAAAAATTACTTCACTGCGCTTTTTCTATGGAAAAAAAGACCAATTCCCCCAGACTCAATCATTATACTAATTTTTCAAATTAATATTACCAATTTCCATGTATAACTAACCAATCATAATTCTCCACATTTATTGCGCAAATATAATTTAAAGTAGAACTTTCATTTAATATGAGAGTATGCATTTTATCTAAGTTGTTTGATATTTCTTAACTAATAGTATTAATATTCATGTCAAATAGTTGGTCGTAGAAGGTGGCTAGTTTAATTTTTAAGACACGCAAATGATAGTAAATTTAAGGATTAACAGAGCCACTATATTTAATATCTTTCTACTATTTTAACTATAACAACTCAGTCAGATATGTGATATAAACAAGTATGTTTGTCCCCCTACTAAAAAAAATCTCAGTTGGGGATAAGTAAACTTAAAACCTCTAGCCAAAAATCTCAGTTGGGGTAAACATACTGGTCCCCAACAGAGAATAAGTATGATTGTCCCAAATTCAGAAAAACGTTGTCTTTCACACTATCACTTCAACAAAAACAACAACGTATAATTAAAAAATGAATATTAAAAAATGTATGTTTTATTACGGACAGAATAAGCAAATTCAAAATTAACTCTGTAATGAATCTTAGATATTGTCTGCTACAGAAATTTTTTATATAAAATATAAAAATTGCATTTGATATAAATACAATACAGTATACTATATTTATATACTGTATCTGCGGCATTAAAGAATTGTTAATTTTTTTTGCTTATTAAATTTTTTAAAACAAATTATTGATGTAATGTTGATGTTTGCATTTTAATGGAATCATTTGATGTTATATGTTGACGGAATGTTATGTTTTGCATTTTAAATGTGTATTGATAGAATGAGTTAGAAAAATAAAAAAAAAATTACGCGGTGATTACAAATTTTATCAACAGTTAAGAGCACGTATTCGAGCTTTCAATTAATTCCTAAATAACAAGAAAATTCGGAACAATTTTCAAGTCATACGTTTCAACGTTTTTCAATATAGAAAATACCAAAGTAATTTTAATATGTACATCTATCTTTGCTATATTTTAGTTATTTTAAATTCCATTCACTAAGTATATCTTAGATGTTACCATATTGTTTGATGGCTTCATATTTATTACTCATGCATACTAGATACTGGATTTTCGATTAATAAAACAATTAAAATATCTTATTAATCATCACAGTATCTTATAAAAATCTTATTTGTGCTCCATGGTATTGATGAGCAAAATTTGAAGAAAATTTATCGAGTAGTTTAGACTTCTACAGAAATTTTTTTTAAAAAAATGGAATCTCAGTTTCTTTTATAAAGATATGGCCGAATCTTCATACATTAAACTTTCATATATTAAAAAAAATCACTAAAAATCGAAACTATTTCAAAAAATTTGGTTTTACTTAGAAAAATAGGTTTTTCTTTGTACCAAATAAAATTTTTATGAATAAAATAAAAATAGATGGAAAAAGCAATAAATATTACGGGTAAACAGAGATATTGAATTCAAAAATTTTTACCCATGGGAGAGAACTAAATGTCTATTATCCAACGAATCAAGATATCTTCGAGAAAAATATTTTTGTAGCTTAGTTATATTAACATCCCCTTTAAAGCGAGACGAGGGCTTGGGACGGACTTCGTAAATATGAACCACGATCAAAGGACAAGGATGACACCTAAGCTGGTGCCCTATCTCCAAATTTCCACACTACATTAGCTGCGGGAGGAACGTTTGACTCTTACTAAATTATTGTACACCAACCGTACTTATAAGATGGTTCATTTGTAGAACCGAATCCCTAACCTGAAACCTCCATCTCCAAAGGCAAGACTACCAACAAGCCCCCGTGGCCCAAATAAACCCAAAAATGTTAAAACTGTGGAGATGAATAATTTAGACACCCCTCTACTAAGCAATTAATAAAAACATCCCAAATATATAATTTCTAATTTTTCGAAAGAATTTCTTCCTTTTAAGAAACTACAATATTTTGAAACATCAATGGTAAAATATTTCCTTCAAATGGAACAATAGTAATTACTTTATACAAAAATAAACAAAAATTCAGTTTTATTTTTGTATAAGAGCATATATTATGCTTACGAGATATCTTAATTATGTATGTACGCAAATATTTATCCAAAACAATTTTTTTAAATTTTTATTATTTCAGAATATTATGTTGTTTTAGGGATGAGTTTTTTGGCATGAACAAAAATAAGTCGGCAAAGAATTGAAACTTTAAATGTCAACTTTCTGAATAATAGACCTTAGAAGACTCAAAAATATTGGTAAATGGCTGCAATTTCGAAATAAAGACCTTTTTAATCGCCAATTTGCCAGTTTTTGTTGAGATGATTTTTTAAAAACTTTTTAAACTTTATTCAGGCTTTATTCAAGCCTGAATAAAAATCTTTTTTAAAAATAGTTTAAATAGTTAGATTAATCCCTACGTTTGCAAAATCTGCCAATTTGTGTTGAGATGTTTTCTTCAAATTTTAATAAAATTCTTTTTAAAAGTAGATTAGATTGTTTAGTTAAGTAAAACGTTTTCAGTGATGGGACTTTCAAGAAATTATGTTTTGACATGATACATTGAAATATGGATAGCAGATTTTTAATTTTCAATTTTATTTTTTAAGTATCTTTTAACAGTAAAAAGTTAATAACGAGCCGTTACATTTAGGAATGAAATGATATATTCTACAATTTGTGTACCTGTTTATCAAAATTTCTTTATATTGATCATCCTCTCATCTCCTACTTCTTCAAATTCTATATTTAAAATATTGACTCTATTTTAGATATATTCAAGACTAGAGAATTTAGAAATATCTTTTGCTATAGATTCTGAAATATACTTTCAATTACACTACTGCCATTATTATAGAAAGCTTTTATATTTCTCATTTCTGTGTATTTCTAACAGAAAAATATCAAGCGATTTGAAATTTAATGGTTTAGCAATTTATCTCCTACATATATATTTTTATCTTTGAAACCGAAAAAAAAAAAAAAGAGAACGAGTTTAGTTTCAACAAAAGAAAGCGAAATGTTTCCTTCTTTCATATGAATTTCAACAATCCACAAGTCTTTGGCGCAACAACACATCGGTATTTCTTTTCGCCGATGCGGGAAAAAGAAATATCCCCTCCCCCTCCCTTTATTTTAAAGAAAGGATTCGCTTTTTTCCCTCAAAAAGGGAAAGAACCGCAAAACACTTATTTTTTTCCCCTCCACGAATGAAACAGATGTGACGACTAGCAAGATTGTGAAATCTGATTAAAGTAAAAAAGTGGTTGTTTTTTTAAATTTGGTATAAACTGTTATAAAGAATATTTCGGGCATTTCACATATTAGAGCTGGATCTTTCTTTTAAGGTTTTATATTTTTCCGTCGAATTCACTTGATATTTCTTTTGTGAGGATTTGGCAAGAAGGAAATATTTTTTTGGCAGGATTCATACCAAGTTGGCGATTTTGATGGTTTTTGGTATTTTTATATTTGATCTGTGAGAAGAATTGTGGAGAAGAGCTTATGAAATATGGATCCTTTTATAATAAGTTAAATATTGTTGTAGTGTTCAGTTTCAATTTTATTTCATTTCTTATTATCTACAGATAAAAGAGGATTTTATCATTATTTGATTAATCTCAAAATAATATCATCATTTTTCGAAACGTTTTATAATGGCAAGGTAAAATTTTTAATTAAAATGAAGAGGTAAATTAAAAAAAAATTATTATATCAGCAACTGAGATATTAGATTTCAAGGCTGACGATGCATTTGGTTTATAGTCTTTAATTATTAATAAATTTATTTGTTGTTGTTATTAGTGGCTATCGCCATGGTCAAGCTTCGCCGAGGCATCAGCGATTTTTAAGCCGTATGAGCGTCTTAGGAAGAAGAATATTTTAGAAGTAGAGTACAACTTAGCTACTTACTCATCACAATCATATGCAGAGAAATCATACGCAGAGAGAGGAGGAGGCACATTCAAACACCTTACAGACAAAATTCCATTTGAAATCATAAAGACTATACAAACGGAGATGCCCACAGCAACAGTTTTCCTCTATCTCGATTTCTGATCTCGAACTACGTTGTTTCTGAACTACTCCAGTTCTATAACTATTTTCTAATTAGAGATTTACTATACTCTTATATTGGGAATTTTTACAATTCTTTGTGTACATCTCGGCAGTATTTTTGTCACCTGAGTTTATGGATGTTGTTGCTTTTGATGTTGTATAATTTTATATTTATGTAAGAGAATATACTTTTTGTGCTAAATTAATTATAATAATCTGCAATATCATTTTTTTTTTCATCTTGAAAGAGAGATTTACATGAATTCTTAAAGGATACCAAGTCAATGACTCTCTACCTTGCTGACTTTAATCACAAAAATGAAGTTTTCGGAAAATGCAAGATTAATGGCCCTACCTCCATTAGGAGCCTATATAGGAAAATTCCATGAGACGTCATGGAGACTATATAAACGGAGATGCACACAGTAACTACTTTTCTATCTCCGGATTTCTGTTCGTGGATCAAGCAGTAGTTATTATGTTTTACTGAATTCTATAACTTTTTTCGAATTAGCAATTTCCTGTCTGCTTGTATAGTTAATTTTTATTATTCTTGTATTTATATAGTTAATTTTTATTATTCTTGTTTTATTATTCTTGAGTATGCCTGGGCTGTCTACTTGATACATAAGCGCCATATACTTTCTTTGAATAAATGAATCATTTTTAATTACCCAGCTTGTTGCACTATAAACCTTCTATGAGAACAAACAAACGTTCCAAACATTATCTTTTAATTTATTCAAAACTGAAAATTATAAAACTAAATTCAGCTGTGTACTGATATATTAATGATCATAATTACTAATGTAGTTAGTTATTGAATAGTTATAAATGTAAGTAAACCATTTTGACCCGTTTTTATATTAACATTTATTTTATGCCCTAAATAATACCCATTTACAAAAAGATTTTTTTATTTGGTAGGGTGAGCTGTGTTAAAATATGCGAAAATTCTAAACTTTGCTCTTTTTTAGTTTATTCAAATTTAAAGCTAATTATCCAATTAAATTCAGCTGCGTCGAATTAATGGCACTTGTGCTAACCTGGTTTTAATGAGGCGGACTGCGATCCTTCAACAAAGACGTCGGCTCCAAATTTCCAAGATGCCTCTAATGATGACAGAGTGCCAGAGAGGCTCCTCTGAGTGGGTGGAGTCAGGTTTCTTGACACAATATATTTCCGAAACCCATAATAACACTTTGTAACTCCTCTCAATAAGTCAAGAAGGTGTGTTTTTGAGTACAATTTACTACGAACGAGGATTTGTTTCGGAATTGAATAGAAATAAATGTAATTTTTGTGTTTTTGAGTTTCTACGCTTGATATATTCGGATTTTTCTATGTATGTGTCAATTTTCTTTTTGGCTCGATTATTTGATTCAAAGCTGCCAAATTTGGTAGACCAAATTTGGTAAGATATTTTTGAAGGTAGGAATATGTAATATAGGTAAATGAGATCTTTTTATTAATAGTAAGCAATATTTTTAGCATTTTAATGCTGTAACTCCCAAAAATATTATTATTATATAATCCAATTTATGTTAACATTTTAAAAGTTGTCTTTTAAAAAAGGATTTGTTTCGAAATTGAATAGAAGTAATGCACTCTTCATGTTTTTTTTTTTTTATAAATACTAAAGTAAAATATATTCGGCAGCGTCTATGTATGCATACACGATGGATAAATTATTATCAGATAAATTTTTTGGTACAAAGCTACCAAATTTGGTAGATATATATTTTCAAAAGTTTAATTGTATACTTTGAATGAATGGGCTTCTTTTTCTACATTTTAAAAATCAAACGAGATTTTTACGTCTTTAGGCTGTAACCTCCGAATATATTTTATTGGTTAATTAAAATATTAATATAGCCAACTGATATTAATATTTTAAAAGTCATCTTTTTTTTAAAAAAATACCAATTTAAATACTATGCATTATTAGCATTGATTTTGAATGAGTTTAGTACATATTTAATTTGCATAATTTAGCTCAGCTTATCTATATTAAGAATAAGTTTTGGAGAACTGTAAGAATATTTAATAACATATCTGGTAATTTTGAGAAATTTTCAGATAATGAGGACGGCAACTGAGCTGAGGCCTATCATTTCCCAAGTTTCCATATCAGCGAAGGATTTTTTCCCTCATGGCTTTCAGAATGAGCACTCGCCAAATCTACTAATATGACTTTTAGTGGAATTGGAGATTTCGAATTACGAAACTATCAGTCGAAGAATTCTATGACTTAACTCCCAGTCATCGTACGCAGGCATATTTTTATATTTTTACTGAGCTGGAGAGAATCACGGCTAAGATAAAATAAATTTCAGATCTGTACCCAATTCTATAATGGAACCATTGATTTGAATGAAAGTCTATTCAGAGCAAAAATTTGGCGTTTTTAATCAGACGCCGTGATGTTGATGTGGCGTGGAATCGTGAGAAATGAGTAATATTTTAACTGCCATTCTCTTTTAAGGAGTCTTAAATTTATTATTATAGTATTCATTCAATACACCTAATGAGTAAATGAACCCCTTATAAATATTTGATAATTGAAATGAAACTCAGTTTTAAGGTTTTTAAACCTAAGTAAGAATGGATGATATAGAAAATTACTGGGAAGGCCTAGAATCAACTAAATAAATTTAATAGAAACTATTACAAAAAATTAGTATAAATTTTATTGATAGTTGGTAAATATATTTTTATTAGTCAGCGTTATTACGATATATTAGTTTTAATTATTTCCTAACTTTAGTCTTGGATTTGTAATTCATTAACAAAACTATATGAAATGATATTTTTTACAAAATAACTATCAGGCACTGCCAGTTATATAGTACCAAAACTAAATTAATCCCTATAAGAGTTAATTAAGTTCTAAAAGTATTAATATAAAGTATGGTCACCAAGAACACAAAAATATTGAAAAATCTGAAAGTTGGACTATTTTAGGAAATGATAACAAATTTATTTAAAGTTTACAAATGTTATATATATCATTAATTAAAAAATTTGTAATAATAAGAGAGAATCAAAGCTAATGCTTTTGAGTCCCCTTACACTAAAGCCCGGATCTGATGAGTTAGCGGATGTGACGTCATAATCACGTGATATCAGACAAATCTATTTTGATCAGATAGGTGAAGAATATGAATCAAAGGTGACCGGATGTAATTAAGTTTTTTTCTCTTTATCACTATGTTTAGAAGAAGGAATTTTTTTAATGCAGGAAGGTCTATGTTTAGAAAAAATAGAAGGAAAAAAAATAATTTAAGTTTAGTACCGACGTCCTTTACAACAACCAAATTACTTTTCCGTGACCCGCATTTCGTTTCAAACTTTTCGCTTTTTCAGTAAATCTATTCGCATGTCTAAGATCGATAAGAAACTATTGGTCAATTTTGCTATATTTTAAAGCAAATATGAATCATAGAACCATTGAATTAAAAAAAAGAGAGAGAAAAATAAACACAGGTATTAGAAACTGATTTGTAATACAAATAATAAAGAACAAAAATATATAATCGAAAATGGTATTGCTATTTTTAAATAAATAAAATAATAGCATTAGCTTAAAAATGTATAAATAGAAATACCAAATTAATGGCAAAAAGCAATCATATAGTAAAAAGAAATATCAAAATTCACATTTCAATTTTTTTTATTGCTTGTAGAAATAACATTTTTTAAAACTTCATTAAGTACTTTTATGTTATTTCACAACTAATATTTATATTTTGAAATTGCCAGTAAAAAAATATATGGCATTAATACTAAGTACCTAGACATAATAAAAGAAAAATGGAATATAATTTATTATAAAAATAAAAATAATAACAAACTAATAGTTTAACTATAACGTTAATAGTAGTAAACATTATAAATACAAATAAAAATTCAAAAAATGTTTCAATGGGAATTTTTATTCCACAATTAATAATTAGAAAAAATAAGTAAGTTTTCAAAGTGGGTTTTTATTAGGGACTAAAAAATTGAAAATAACATTTTGATTAAAAAATTGTAAGTCTATATGAAACCGAAAAAGCTAATGAGGCAGATAGCGATAATCTGAAAATTGATAATTCAGTCATACTTTTAAATACTTCGAATGAAAGTTAAACATTTTTTCAAATAAATTCGTTTATTGCTGTTGTTGTTACTTGTGGTACTTGTCATGGACAAGCCCCGTTGATACATCAGCAAATTTTAAGCCGGAGATATGCGTCTCTTGTTTTACAAGTAGCGCCATCTAGGGCCAAGAGTACGACTTAGCTACACAAACGTCACAGCCCTTTGGGGGGGAATTTCATGCAAATTCATACATTCATCTCAGATCGTAATTTAGACCTGGATCAGAGAACGATTACCTCTGACCCAGTACCCCCAGTGGTATTACTCTCGACTTGGACTTTGCGACCACGACAGATTTAACGAGCGCAAAAGTGATTTTTCGTTTATTAACACTGCAAATCACCATCGTGGCTCAATTTCCCTATGATATCTTTGTCAGTATCTTAACCTTTTATGACTTTGTTCTCACCTCTAAAAATTTAATACAAGTGTATTTTAGTAACTTCCAAAAGTATATATCTAAATATTTTTTATTATTATTTATTATTTTCCACTCTCCAGTCATGACTATATTTAATCAATCTTTATTGCTGTTATGGATAATAATGGTGAGAGGTCATATAAATTATATAAGGTCAACAATACTTTATTTTTTTAAAAGAAAAACAAGAAGGCATTGGTAGCAAAAGAAATCCAAAGCATGCATAAATGCAAGGTTAGAAAAAGAAAGCAACAATTCACTAGTAAACAGTTGATAATGAAATTAAAAAAGAACAACTGAACGCAAATAGTTAGAAAGCTGACTCTGCGATCAGCATTTCAAAGATAGAATACAATAAAATAATTTGCAAGTTTTGTTCTCATCAGTGCATAGATATTAATAGCAGAAAGGACGGATCTTAGATTTGAATAGAAATATTGCCACAATTCCACTTTCTGAATCTTCATTTTTGTGACCAAATTCATCTCTAGATTACGAAATGTCGCTAAGATCAGGAATTATTGGCTTGGTATCTATTCAGAATTTAATATATTTGCTTTCAAACTATCTTCCTTTTTATGAAACCCTAGTGCTCATGGAATCAGTATTATAAATTTGTAGCAATATGATTATGAAATTCAGTTATTAAATTTTCTACTTTAATTCCAAGTGACTATACTCGAAAGGAATAAAAATTCAATTAAAATATTTAGTTAATCGGCAAAAAAAATTCTGAAAATATCAAAATACGTTACTTTTTATCAAAGATACACATCTTATCAAAATGTCTGAGCTCTAATAAAAAGTAGCAGTTAAATTGTTAAAAAAATTGAACACTTAAAGACAGGAAAGGAATATCCAACAAAAAAAGAGATTAAAATGAAATCTGCTATGCATATTTTAATATATCATGTCAGAATATAATTTCTTGAACAGCCAAGCACCACGTGCTCGTGCAAGTTAAATTGTATTTATATTAATTTGAATGGTTTCATTGAATGAGTCACTTTAGCATTGCAAACGATCCAAAAAAACTTTTGTCTCGCATTCATTGTTTAAAAAAATATCACATTTCCTATTTATTTCATATAATCACGTGCTTCAAATGACATTTTTCTAGGTTTTATTAGCTGTAGTCATTATCTTTTATTTATATCAGAGATTTTGTAAATGCAATGACTTCAGTTATTTAAAGCTGATTTTTTTGAGATGCTCGTGTAGATAATAAAATTTCAATTTTCCAACTACGAATTTATGTGGATGCCAAAAACCTCATCCTCAAAACAACATCATGTTCTGACGTGATAATAAAATGATTTAAAATATTAATATTTTGCTTTTCTCGAAAGTAATAGTCTCCTTTATCATTTAGCGTGCAATAATACAAGCTTAACAAATATTTTTTCTATTTCTCTCTACATGTGTTTAAAGTTATAACAGTTGCCGAAAAGAGTTGAAACAACCGATAAAAGTGGTAAACGGAAGCTCATCTATTCTCCCTCTCCAGAATGGAATTCTCGGTACTTCCCCATGCATTTTGATACTCCAAAGACCGGGGTAGTTAATCTCCATTAGAAGGGGGTCCCTTTTCACCGAGTCCGGCGGATCCGCTTCCTGCCAGCGAAAGGTCAAACAGGATGCAAACTCCCGGAATAAAAATTGATCCCATTCCATGTGATTAAGCTCTCCGGGAAAAACCTGGAAGAGAACGAACTCGATCGATCGGAACGGGGAGGAGAACCGAGACACACTTACTCCCGGAGAGTTGGTTTTTCTTGGCCTTGCTGCAATCATCTGTTCTTTTTTCTGACACCGGTGCCCCCGATGGGAACCCGCCTACAAGGGGGAAGGACCTGGACTTGGGGAATTTCGGCGTTGTTTCTGGCGATTGTTTGCTGATGGAAAAACATTCGTTTCAATATTGCATGGCCGGAGATGGCTGGGAAGATGGAGGGATTTTAGCGTGGGAAAAGAGTTTGTTTGGAGAAAAGGAGTATGCTTATTTTTCAGGCGGTATGCTACAGGAAATGCCATTTTTTTTTAAAAAAAGAGCATCTTCAGGATATTTCTTTTAATAATATCGATGAGTACATGTGTATGTTGGATAGATTATTAGATATAGTACCAAATGTGACTCATAAATATTTAGGCAGATGAAAATGTGTGCCTCGTAGAGATCGACTAGCTAAGTAGTTTTTTAAAAATTTGCTTAAAACATATGATTCAAAATTAATCGATATTTTTATGTTTTTTCAAACACAGTTTCCGATATTATTACTGAATAATAATAATTCTTGCATCTTTTTTTAAATCAAAAAAATTAATGATTATAATTTGATTGCTTATTGAATTTTTTACTAGAATTTAAACAAGATTTTACTTTCTTGTATATGCAATATAGAGAAAGTATAGTGGTGGTAAAAAAATTCGAATTCTATATTTCAACGAATTTTTGATTTTCAAACCTCCCTGAGTTGGAATAACACATTTTTCGAAAATGTCCGTCTGTCTGTGACAGAGATAACTCAAAAACGATTAGAGCTAGATAAATAAAATTTGGTATAATTATTATATTTGGTACACATCTGTTGTAATATCTATATAACATATTTAATTCTTTAAAATCTCCTGCCTTTGAATGATAGTTTTCACAGATCAATTTACAAAAAAAGTATTTGTAGGACTCATAGGTTCAAGAACACAGAGATCATCATATTCTGGAAATTCAAAATACTGTCAATGTTTTTGTCTGTTTAAATAAATACTATTTTAAATAAAATATATCATAATTACTCATTATTTCAACCGACTTTGTCACTTTTATCAATATAATCATAATAAATAAATTCCAGATTAAAAAATTGCAATAATGGACAATTCCTTTTAGAAAATTTTCAGATTTCGGGTATAGACACTTTTTTATTATTCCATTCCAATTACATTTTTCACACACATCCGCCCTCTGAAGATGATTTCAAATATTAAGTAAATTATTAATCGAGTTATACATTGAGAAAAACTAAGATATTACAGTTTCTTATATCCTACATAACGACTCCTGATCTCTTCCTCTCTATTCATACACAGTTAAAAAATTTAAATATATAAAAAGCTGTACTATGTTATGAAAGCCATTTTTTAATAATTATATAATTTATCAAAGCAAAATAAACTGCTACTTAATTCATTAAAATAGAAAAGAAAAATATTTACTAAGATTTTTTTATTTTTCTCTTCTTACAGCAAAATCTGTCGATTTTATTGGTTTCTTTCCTTCTGTTCACCAAAAAGAAAATGATCTAATTTATTTTGTTTTGAAAGAACTGTTCTGCTTCTGATTTCAAGATATTAAATCTTCAATCAATATTTTAAAAGCAAATGCTTTCAAAAAATTAATTTCTCGCTCAGTGTTTTAGGAACAGCTGCTTTCAAAAAATTATCGTCTGCTTTGAGGGTAAACAAAGATTGGAATAATTTAATTTGTTCTCAAAGCGCTTATGTTTAGAAAATAAAATAAAAGTACTTTTCCCTGATATAATTACTATTCCGATAAGAATGCGACAGGTTTATTATGGCTTCTTTAATGTAGCATCATTTCTTTATAATAATCAAAAAGAACTTTCCATTCTTTTATTGATAGCGAGTAATTTTTTTGATTGCAGAAGTAAATTTCCATTTTTGATTAAAAACCTTGAGATCAAAGATGTTTTCTTGGAACTTACAGTTTCATTTTTTAGAGAAAAATCGATTTATAAAACTGTGTTTTACGAAAAGATTGAATCGAAGCAGAATAAAATTTTACCGAGCGTTTTTCTTACCCGTTTAGCAGCTTGACAAAAGCAAAAATATTGAAAACATGAGCAAATCGATTCAGAGATTGCTATGTATTTAAACATTTTTGTAATTTTTATCATGTCAGAATATGATGTTATTTAGGGAATGAGTTTTGTAACGTCAACAAAAATCCGTAGGCGAAAAATAAAAAATTCCGTTGGTGCATAGTTCAAATTTTTTTATCTGCACGAGCATCTCAAAAATCAGCTTCTAATAACGCTTTGACACTGCATTTACAAAAGCTCTAATTTTTAAAAAAGTTATTGACTAAAGCATACAAAACCTCGAAAAAAATGTCGTTTTCAGCACGTTATTATATGAAATGAAATAAATAGAAAATGGTATATTTTTTAAACAATAAATACGATAAAAAGCTTTTTTCGGATCGTTTGCAATACTAAAGTGACTTATTCAATGAAGCAATTAAAAGGAATAAAAATATAGTTTAACTTGCATGAGCACGTGATGCTTGGCCCTTCAAGAAATGATGTTCTGACATGATATATTGAATTATTCATAGTAGATTTCATTTTAATATTTTTATTTATTTAACCTTTTTATTATATTTATATATTTTTTCCTGAGTTTGAAAACGATTTTCTGCCTTTTTCATCGTGTATATAGGAACGAGGCAACTTAAAGTAACGCTGTATGAATAAAATCGAATACGGTTTAGAACAAAAATGGAAAAGGGACTCTGTTTGATTTGTTTTTTACTATTTCAAAGTATAGGGAGATTCTAAAATCACTAGACGGATATTAACAAGATGGTCATATATATAGAAAAAAATATTACAAACACAGAAAATAACAAGAGATTATTTGCCAGTGAAATATATAAACGGAAATAATACGCTAGATAAAGGGATTAACATAAGTTTAATGGTGTGATGATTATTCATTTCTTTTTCAAAATATGTCTAAAGATTTTCGATATATATATAGATAGATATAGATATAGATAGATAGATATAGATATAAGTAAACAATTTTATAAGCATTAACAGCATTAAAAGATTGCAACTATTAAGGAAACGAGCTAGCTAACTATAATATTGAAATACAATACAACTATAGAGAGTGCTTATGCTGTTACTACTAAAACACGGATGAACAAAACGAAAGTGGAAAATTATCAAGTAAATCAAAGAAAAGAAATAAAAAACCCTCCCTCTATGCCAGGACGCCGGCAGTCAAAAATAATATCATTATTATTTCAAAGTTTAATTTATAATTAAATATAATTATGATTTATTACAATTTCTATTTTTTTTAAAAAACGTTTTGATATAAAATTAAAAATCTTTTTAATTCTTATTGCCTGATAATTAAATTATTTAAAATTAAGTTGGAATGGCAAAATTTAAATTTTACCGATAATTTCTCATGCAATTTAATTTGGATTAATTCAATTTAAGTAGGATTTGACACATAATTTTTCTATGAAAGTTACATCTAACGTACAAGTTTCTATTATCAGTAGAGTGTGTTGTTGTTACTAATGACACTTGCCATGAATTAGCGCGCTGACGGCTGTGAACAATTTTAAGCCGAATGAGCGTCTCTTGTTTTTGAAATAGCACCAACTTGGACCAAGAGTACTACTTAGCTACACACTCAATACATTCGCTTGCAAAGCCCCCTTTTACAGGGGGGGGGGGCACAGTCACACTCCTCTCAGATAGTACACAAAAGAGCAACCATTCTCTAACCGGGATTTAAACCCGGGGAGCCCAGATCACCATCAATAGAGTGTTATTAGAATAATACACCATACGTTATTTTCCCCATATAATATTTTCTTTGTTGTAATTATAATCAAGCAGGTTTTGAGAAACAGTCATGAAAAACTCTATTATATATACACATATACAGAGAATATAAATATTTGTTGTAATGAAACAGAACATATCTCAACTATGCATGTCTTTAGAAACCAATACAAATAGTTTATTTTAATTAAGGCTGTCGCTAACAATAATAATGCAAATGTTAAGAAAATATAATGTAAATATTTTATTTTAATTAAACCTGCCGCGAACTATTATATTTCCAACATCCTTTTCTATCAGGTTGAAAATCTCGAATCAAAGATATTTTAGCAGTATTCCTTTGAGAAATTTTATTCATTTCAGAAACTGAATCTAATTTTAAAAAGCCAATCTAAAGTCTGGAATTTTCCGGGGGATTCATTTTCTTGAGATAAGTGATTTCGAATAATGACGGTGTCGCGTTCAAGATGAGAATCATTTATTTTATGCAAATTTTTTCCAACTTTTGATGACTGAAACTAGATAAGTGAATAATGAAGCATTAGCATAAGAGTATTAAAATTTCTTCACTGGATATCGATTTTGGCGAGATTATTATTCAAAAGAAAAAGTAGCTTAAGAAATCGGGCTAATTTCTCATTCTAAAAGGCGCCAGCTCTCAAATTCAAGTTACTATACAGCAGTAAAATGGGGCTTATTATTGATAAACTTCAAAATATTTTTTAAACTTTATACATTATGTAAAATTTATGAGGATACAGGATGGATGGATCTTGGAAAGAATAAATGGATGCAAAGTTCTATAGCGAATTCTATAGGAATACAAAAAAATTTATAGGTTGTGTTCCAAGATCTAAACAAATGGTTTTCACTATTTTCACTGATATCTAATCTCTTTCTTTACGGGTCGTATATGAATGTAAGACTACATAGGTTGGTGTCCTGGCCTAGGGGTACGCTTCTTCCCTTTGATCTGTGCATTCAAAATTCGAGTCCTGGTTAGAGCATAGTTGTTCTTTATTCTGTGTTCTATCTGGGAGGTATGTAAAAGAGTCCTCCCCCATCCCTTTAAAAAAGGGTTGGGCAAGCAAGTGTCATTTTGATATGAAGTAAAATCAGACTTCTGCAGTTGGTTGCCGGGGGAGGTCAGAAACCACTGGACGTCTCTTTTCCAGATCTCTTGAACTTGATTTGAATTGGAGATCAATCCAAGGGGCATAAGCAATAATAACAACAAACTACATAATAAATTTTGTGGTGGTGATTTTTTGAAAGCTCAAGCAGAATAGTTCCTCACAGGATAGGTGCCCTTTGTGATCTATCCTCACAACTTATATTCGGTGCGTTTAGGGAGACGGAGAAGATTGTGACTAGGGCAACACGTGTACTCTTTGCTACGTGATTAGATTTATGTTGTTGTGTTCGGGGTGACGGGGGAGATCCATATTAAGATAATTTATCACAGTCACAGTCAACTTATGTGTCCTTACAGATCCTTTCGATTTACGTCCATTGATTTTGTTGAGAAAATGCAGAACAGGACAGTTCATTACAGGAGATGCACTCTTTGTCATCCAGTTCCTCCAGTTCTACTTATGTTCCCTCCATATGGGAAGACAAAAGAAATCCAAATAAGAACAATTCATCTCAAGACATGTTCCATTTGTCACCTTACCCTACAAGTTCTACTTATGTTCCCTGCGTTTGGGAACTAAAGTGGAACTGGTACAGTTCCATATCAGGATATTTCATCGCAGGACATAAGCCCTTTGTCACCCAAATCCACCAATTCTACTTATGTTCTCTGCGTTTGGGAATATAAAAGAGATTCAGATCAGGATAATTCATCGCAGGACATGTGCCCGTTGTCACTCAACTCCTCCAGTTCTACTTATGTTCCCTGATTTTGTAAAGACAAAGGAGATCCAGATCAAGACAGTTCATCGTAGGACATGTGTCCATCAGCTGTACCTATGCTCGCTGTATTTGGGAAGACAAAGGAGATCCAGATCCAGATAGTTCATCAGTTGACGCATGACTTTAAGGACCTATCTCCTCTGATTCTTCTTATGCTAGCGGCGTTTGGGGAGACAGAGAGATCCAGATGAAGATAGTTCATCACAGACATGTACCGTTAGTGACTTATCTCTCTATATTCGATTCATGTTTCTTATGGCCGGAAGATAAATATTATCCAGACTACTATATAAGTGTCAGCTTTATTGCAAAAATATTTCATTCTGCCATTTCTTACATAGAAAATTGATTGATGTGGATCCATAATATTGCTCAAAATATAAGATTCGTGACACAAATAATAACGGTTACGAAGTTTCTACAAGAACAAAAACTTGACAACATCATCATCCACAAAAAATAAATTAAATCACTTAAATGTCCAATAAGATATTGTTTGTGGTTTTTCTTGAGCCGTTTGCTATGTTTACCTCTCTTTCTCTAAATTTAAAAAAAATCTTAATTCAAAAATGCATTTTAATCATAAAAAGTATTAGGTTCCACTTAATTACAGAAGTTTAATAATACGTAATAATAAATTTTCATAAAAAAATTCTTAATGGTTTATGGACCAATACATAAATTTTATGAGTGGCATTTTGAAGTATTCTATATATACTGTTAACATTTTTAATACTGTGTCCATGTGATTAAGTTTTCCTGCAAGACAGATTGTTTTACAGAAATAATAATACATTCTAAATGGACAACAAAATAATAATTTTTTTAATTTAGTGGCCATTATGTAAAAAAAGGAAAGTAGTAGCATATCCGAAAATTTCGGCGATATCTCCAGGATTAGTTTTTCGATAATTGTTCTAGAATCTGCTCTTTTCAAAACTCTGCTCAAAACTCAAAATTTTTGCTCTGTATCAAAAACTACAAAAGGCTGGGGTATAGAGCTGTAAAATTAATCAGCAGAAAATAGCAGACGAGTCGGAAGACGTCAGTTGTGAGAGAAGTCTCTCTCCTGAGTTTTTCTGAGTGCTTTATATTATTCGGTTGCTTTTTAAGCATAAATGGTTTGCTTATTTATAACTTTTTACTGCTGGCTCTGTTTTTGTAGCAATCGTTTTTTTACTTTGTTTTCGTGTCGAATAAAGTGTTTTTATCCTTTTAAAGCATTTTGTACATTTCACTGTGTAACCCCCGAATATATTTTGAATTTAACTTCCACAACAAGACTTTTATAAACATCGGTTTTATTTTTGAATTAAGAAATATCATATTTTTAGGGCCATTCAATAAATTATAGTTTCCTTTTGAATGATGAAAAACACAGCAGCTTCCAATGAAAATGTGCTTTCCTGAATTATGATAAATTTTGTTCCTGATGATGACACATAATAAAAGATGACAACATAGCAAACAAATCATTCTGTTGGAAACAGATTCTTCGCCTTTTTTTATTAGTATTAAGAGCCTAATTTAAATTCACAATGAGATATTAATAAAAAAAGATGTAAGTCGAGTATTTTCATTGTATCAGGAATCTCATTTCCAATTCAAACTAAAATCTTTATCGCATTTACTATTATTTTGAATGAAAAATCTAAGAAAAGAGATTTAAATTGAGGGAAATGGCTCCCAAATAAAAGTTACTTTTTTTTAAAAAAAAACTTAGCTTAGAGATAGGTAAAAAAAGGATGCCCCATCTCCATCTTTTCTCAGACAATACTAGAAAATAATCTAATGCTTCTTAAAAGCTCCCGAAAATATATTGCCTCAGAAATGACTTTTAATGGATTTCATGTTCCGAGTTGCGTAAGAGGATATTTCTCAGAAAATAGCATTACTCCTCTCTAAAAGCAGGAATTTTTGATATATTTCATCGAAACTAAAAGTTATTTCCGGACTTCTTTCTCTAAGAATAATCTGGATCAATAATTCACAGAAAAGGGGACTTTCGGAAAGTAGCATTAAGTCTTAATACATGCAATGAACAAAATAAAAAAAAAAGATCTGAATAATAATTCTTTATGCCCAAGATTTTTTTTTCAGCATTGAATAGAAGTGTTATTTTTTTTCCCTACTTTTAACTTTTGTTGCAGTTTGTTGCGAGGTACACGCTTCAGGAGTAAGAATTAATTCACCTGATTCCATCTGCACAGCTTCATGTGTAAGAATTGCTACACCTGATTTTTTCCGTACAGCTTCAAAAGTATGAATTAATTCACCTGATTGTTTCGGTTCAGCTTCAAGGGTGTGAATTAATTCACCTGGTTGTTTTCGTATGGCTTCAAGGGATTTAAAACACCATACTGGGTAAAGGGTTTAAAAAATAAAAGATTAAAATGAAATCTGCTATGCATATTTCAATGTATCATGTCGGAACATCATTTCTTGAACGGCCAAGCACCACGTGCTCGTGCAAGTTAAATTATATTTTTATTCAATTTAATCGTTTCATTGAACTAGTCACTTTAGTATTGCAAACGATCCAAAAAAACTTTATCTCGCATTGATTGTTTGAAAAAAAATATTCCATTTCCTATTGATTTCATTTCAGATAATCATGCGCTCAAAATGAATTTTTTCTAGTTTTTTTTGTGGTAGTCATTAACTTATATATTTTTTAATCAGAGCTTTTGTAAATACGATGGCAACGCCTTATTAAAAGCTAATTTTTTGTGATGCTCGTGCAGATAACAAAATTTTTATTTTTCGCTTACGGATTTTTGTTGACTTTAAAAACCTCATCCCAAAAACAACATCATGCTCTGACATTATAACAATTTCAGCAATAGAAATAACTGACAGAGAAAGTTGGAATTTTTTTGAACAATAGTTACTAGTTTTCTCAGCAACAATAAAATTCAATTTCCCAAATTATTGCAGAAGAGATATTAAAATGTTAGGATGTAATATGAGATTAAATTTATACCATCCGTATAACTCATATGGGGTATTATGCTTACTAATATTAAGAAGAGGTATAAACATTGATATTTGAAAATAAAGGAAGGTATCGCGCCAAAACTTGATAGCATAATCTGTAATAAATCAATAGTTATGAAATATCATTTGGCTTAATTTGGAAGTTTTACTAAAGCTCGGCGATTGTTTTGGCGATTAATACCTGGTATGCGGTCAAAAATATCAAAAAAATTGAATTTGGGCTTTAGACGAGTTTTTCCCAAATTATTAAAACAAAAATTTGGCACAAAATCACATGCCGTGTTTGATGTAGTAAAGTCATTGCATTTTTGAGTTATCACGTTTATATGTTTCAGAAAGAACAAACCGATTGATGGCCAATACCTTATTGTATTTCGCTTAGAATTTGGTAGGTGCCTATTATAAAGTTCAATGCGGAGACCGAATTTTTTCTATCTATTTCCCTTTATTTTGTATGCCAACTTAAATTCGAACAGCCGGACAGACAGATAACCTTTCAACGGAATTTACTTAAAATTTGACAGAGGTAAAAAAAATTTGGAGTAACACATTTAACCAAATTTCCTTTGTCTTACTCAAAGTGTTTTTGAGTTACCTTTGTCACATATAGGCTGAAAGACAGAACGGAAATTTTACAAAAATGTATTTTGCGAACTTTAAGATGCTTAACCCTTTATCTACTGAATTATGTTGGCATAAATTTTCCAACTTCATTTTTGTACCAGTTGTTAAGTTTCCTTGAAGACTAATCCCAGAGGACCCAAGAGAAAAATTTTAATTGATAGAAATATCTTAATTAATTTAATTATTAACTAAATATTTTCATCCCTACACATTTAGCTTACATTAACTTCTTGCTATTCGAATTACATTCTGCGTGTTTTTTTTAGATCGGCAAAAATAGTCATATTACGAAACTATAATTTAGATTTGTTGTTGTTATTACTTATGCCACTTGTCCCCCGCTGATACAGCTGGAGATTTAAGCCGAAAGGAGCGTCTCTTGTGTTTGAAGTAGCGCCAACTAGAGCCAACTAGGACTTAGCTACACACTCACCATATTCGCTTGCACAGCCCCTTTTTACAGGGGGGCATAGTCATATATCTCACAGATAGCACACAGAAGAACAACCATCCCCGAACCGGGACTCCCCGAACACGAGGAAGACGTGCTACCTCCGTGCCAGAAAGCCGGCAGATTCAAATTTAAATGGTACTTATATGTACCATCAGTAGATAAAGGGTGAAAAGAAGTTAAAAAATTTTTACGATTACCATATTTTATTTATACTTTGTATACGTTGAAGTAAAATAAATGCTATCAAGATCTATTTTTGAAATAATTAAAACGTCTACAATTGCATTGTATATACACAAATATAAAATAACGAGTGAGTGTAGTATAAAATCTAGCACTGCTCTTCTACATTGAAATTTCAATTCAATTTACCATTTTCGTGTTTGGAAAGATAACAATAAAAGGAAAATCTAATTTATATGAGATCAATGCTTGGCGAAAGAGAATCGAAACAAACACCTTTCAATTACACGAAAATTGAAAAAGGCGCGAGACAAGATTTGATAGGATTTTTCTCGCATATCGAGTTTCGTGAAATGTATTCCTCTAAACTTTTAGCTGTCGATTTTCTTAAAAGAAAAATGAAATGAAAATAAAATAGAATAAATAAATAATGGAAACATGATAGACAGAAGCGGGAATTTTCAGATCAACTGATGAAATTCTGCCTAACAAGATTTATTGCTCTTTTCCAAGAGATCTCCGATGAAGGAAATAAAATGCTTCATTTTTTGAAATGTGAAAAAGGAAAACTCAAATATTTTCTCAAGATCTCAGAATCATCATCACCCAGCATTTCAATTCAATTTATGGATGGAATTATTATATTTTGAGATTTTCCGTTTCAAATGTGTCAGTGTTTGAGAGTAAATATGTTATTTAGAAAATGGAATTTCTTTGACACCCGTGGTGGTGATGTTTCTAAAATATTAAAAACAGAAATAACGTGTTATTGAAAAGCAAACTAAGCTTTTTACTTTGTCTATACGTAAAACGGATAAAGTATAATAATCGTGAAAATATTTGAAGAGGAGATTTTGACCAATCTCGACACTTTAAGACCTTCCTAAGTTCAAAACACAAAATTATGGAAAATGTCCGTCTGTCTGTATGCAATAAGTATATTTCACAAACGCTTTGAGCTAGACGGTTGAAATATTTTGTATACAGACTTAAAATCAGTAAATTTCTACCTAATTTTCAATAAAATATGATGAAGGGTAGTCAATCTGTCTGTTTGTTCGTATATATGTTAACTATAAATTACAAAAGAAGAGAGCTAGACAGATACAATTCTGCTCACAGATTTAACACCCATAGTGAAGACACCTCTCAAGTTTTGAGCCAAAACCAACTAACGGCTCACTGTCTGCTGATCTGCATTGTCAGAAACATGTAAAAACGATAATTCAAAAACGCAATAATTAAAATATATCAAATTTGATATGCAAATTTGAGACTACAAGTTAAGTTTTTTGTCATATCTTTATTTCGATCAATTGAAAAGAAGATGTCTAAAATACAAATAAATTCGCTTAAGATTAAGTCCTGGCACGCTATTAATAATATTACTTTTTGTTTTGTTTAGTTATATTAACGTAATATAACCATTTATGCTCATTATCTACACGATTTAGAGCTCCAATCATTTGTTAAATTATTCAAAACCTCTTAACAAACACAACATCATGATCTCACAAGATAAAAAGAAAATACGGAATAATAAAATGGCAGCATAAGAAGAAATTTTTAAAAATATTAGTGGATTTAAAAATTGCATTAGTTTATAATAAAATTGCATCAGCCATAATTAAACGACCCTGCTTTAAAGTTATCTACAGGCGAAACTACTGCTCAGAAAGGTATGAAATTTGGAATAGGACATAATGAAGAGATGGGAATTTGTTTCAGCAAATAAAAAAATAAAATAAATAGTTCTAAATTTAACTACAAAGGACAGTTTTTCAAATGAATTACACAATTAGCTTATTTTTCAAAAATTTAATTACAACAAAACATGTTCAACATGACGGCCATCATTTTCCGCTGCCGTATGGAGTCGTAAGATAGCATGTTCCACTGTTGACCGTAGCGTGTTCTGGGAAATAGTAAGAACATGCTGTGAGATGCTGCTTTTTAAAATAGGCAAAGTTTTTAGATTATCACGATTTACAAGATGTCTTAAATGTCTCCAAAACCAAAAGTCACATGGATTTAGCTCTGGAGATCGGGGAGGCCAGAGATCATGAAAGTGACGGCTGATGACAAATTCTTCTTTAAAATGATAATGGAGAACGCTCTTTACACAACGACTAATGTGCAGAGGAGCTCCATCGTGCATGAAAATTGTGCTCGAAAGGCATTGATGTGCTTGTAAATACGGGACAATTTCATTTTGAGTTAATGATGCATATTGCTGTACGGAGATTAGGCATCTGGTAAGTCCGGATAATACAATAATCTTTACCTGATTTATAAAGCAGCATTTCACAGTATATTCTTACTATTTCCCAGAACACGCTACAGTCTGTTGTGGAACATGCTATCTTACGATTCCAGATGGTAGTGGGAAAGTATAGCTGTCTTATTGAACATGTTTTGTTGTAATTAAAATTTTAAAAAATATGATAAATGGGTAATTTATTTCAAAAACTGTCCCTGGTGGCGAAATTTTGAACTATTTTTTTTATTCGCTGAAACAAATTCCTATTCCTTTATTATTTCCTAAAAAAATTTCATAACTTTCTGTACAATAGTTTTGTCTGCAGGCAACTATAAAGTAGGGTTGTTTGATTATGGACACTCTGTATACATGCTATAATTTGATATCCTCGTGCACTACAGAAAATTACATTTTAATCATCCACTCTGTAATTTATGAAGAACTTTCTCTCCAAAACACCAAAGGATGGCGTCATACAGACATTAATCCATTATCAAATCTTACCTTCCAAATTTAATTTTGGTAAATGTTATAAAATAATATCATTTCCTTCCAAGATGCGATTTACAGAGGGCACGGCCTAGACAAATTAATAATAGAGCATTCTACCCGCCAGGAAATAATTTTCTGGCACGAAAAGTGCAATTAGCGACCGTAAGCGGTGAATAATTAAACAATTAAAACTTTTATACCAAGAATACCATTAAATTCGTCGCAGAGGTACAAGTTTAGCTATCAACATAACTCGTCTTATGAAGATAAAAATCATACTTATTTTTTCAGGATGGCGAAATAAGATTTAAATCTTATGAGCATTATTTTTGTTTCATGAAAACGGAAATAAAAATATAAAGTCTGTTGTCAAAGAAAATTGAGTTTGAAGAAAACTGTGTTAAAATGCCTTTTTATAAATTAGGCTTTCTCGTCTCCCAAATTCTGCTGAGGTAAGAAAAGGCGAGGAAGAAGTGTTTGATTAAGAACATGAAATCTGTTATGTATAACTAGATGTTGTCCGTTGTTTTAAAGTAAATTTAAAAGTGGATTGATGCATTCAATTTTGATCGAATATTGTAAGGTATTTCCTCACAGGTGTTGTTAAGGCAACTGCCGCAGTAAAATCAAATTTATCTTTTTAAAAATGATTTTCATATTATTAATGAAAAATGTATTCCGCTGCATAGTTTGAATTGGTTTAAATGGAATTATTCAAATTTATAGTTATTCTTAAAAGCTTATGTTCGAAAATCGAAAGTTAACAAAAGTGTGAGTAAGTTTTATTAATTTTTTCCTTGATTCTTAGTTAAGCAACATGAGTTGTTTGCTCTTTTATTTAACCTCCCGCTGCTTATCCCGCGATTTCCACGGGTACCGACGATGTTGCAAAATTTGCGCATCCCGCGATTTCCGCGGGGTTGTATTTTGTCGTCTATTTAGCTGCACAATCTTCTCTTTTCCCGTTCATGGTTTTATTTCAACTTTTCTGGTATTATTCAAATCTGGGTTAACAGAGAGAATTAGTTGTTTATATTTCTGCGAAATACAAGCATGTTTTGCAGCATTTTTATGATTTGAATCAATATTCTGAAGGCCATGTTACCACTGTGTAGTTACAGTTATTTGCACGAATTTCATTTTTAGCAGACGACGACTTCTATGGAGAAAATTTCTGAATTAACAGCCTAAGAAAGCTTTGTTGATAGCAGCTAAGAAAATACTTGATTCTTTCTTTGTAGTTAGATTTGTTGTGGTTTCAGTATTTTGTTTTTGTTGTTTCACTAAAACGTTGTTTCAATCAAAAGGATCTAGCTATTTTCTGAGCCAGAATTCTTATGAAATGAATGATCAAAATATTGCATTCAAAAACACTGCTGCTTCCGGAAGATATTTTAACTGTCCTGATTATTGAGCACTATGCTGTTGTGAATGAGCAACAAGATTTTATAAAACAGCAATATGCTGTTGTGAATGAGCAAAAAGGTTTGATGAAAGAGCACTATGCTGTTTTGAATGAACAATACGATTTTATAATTGAGCCCTATGCTGTTATGAATGAGCAATACGAATTTAAGAAAGCAATAAGCTGTTATGAATGAAATGAAGGATTTTATAAAAAGCACTACGCTATTATGAATGAGCAACAAGATTTTATAAAACAGTAATATGCTGTTGTGAATGAACCGCAGGGTTTGATGAAAGAGAACTATGCTGTTATGAATGAGCAACAGGGTTTGATGAAAGAGAACTATGCTGTTATGAATGAACAGTAGGATTTTATGAATGAGCACTATGCTGTTAGAAATGAGCAGCATCTTTATATGAAAGAGTACTATGCTGTTATGAATGAGGAGTAGGATTTCATGAAAGAGTACTATGCTGTTATGAATGAGGAGTAGGATTTCATGAAAGAGTACTATGCTGTTATGAATGAGGAGTAGGATTTTATGAAAGAGCACTATGCTGCTATGAATGAGCAACAGGATCTTATGAAAGATCACTATGCTATGAATGAGCAACAGGATTTTATGAAAGAGCACTATGCTGTTTTGAATGAGCAATACGATTTTATAAGAGAGCCCTATACTGTTATGAATGAGCAATACTAATTTAAGAAAGCAATACGCTGTTATGAATGAAATGTAGGATTTCATAAAAACCATTTTTCTGTTAGGAATGAGCAATATGATTTTATAAAAGAGCACTGAACTATTTTGAATGAATGCTCTTATTATTCAGCATTGTTTTATCATTAAGAAGTGTGTTATTATTATCTAGCACTATTGTCTTTATAATGAGCCTATAGTACTATTGTGACAAACATGGATGGATGGATTCAAATTATTTTTGATAATTTTATTCATGCAGTTGTTCAACTCTAATGTTATTTAGAGATAGATTATATAGATTAATCTATCTCAAAAGTGATAACTGTAAATAAATTACGATTATTCATTATTATGAAATGAAAGAGCTAATTAATGCATTTGCATTTGATTTTTTCATTGAGAAAATAACAATAATTATTATTATTGAATATTTTGTGTTTTGATGACAAACCCTGATGGATCTATTAAAATTCCTTTTGATAACTTGTAGACCAGCAATTTTAATGCTATTTAGAGATAAATATATTGATTTAGGATACAACTGTTAATTAAATGCCATCATTCATTCTTATGAAATGAATGATCGTATTATATTATTTCAACGGGAAGATATCTTGATATGATTATTGAGCACAACGATATTATTATTGAACATTTCGTGCTCATATTCCTTTTAAAAACTTGCAGTTTATCAGTTACAATGTTAATTAGAGATCAAATTTATAGATTAACAAGTTATAACTCAAAATAAAAAGCGAAAAGGGAAAAATATTATAAAAAGTGATTTAATATAAAATAAATTATAGATTATTTTAAAAAACTGCAATATGCTGTTATGAATGAGCAACAAGATTTTATAAAAGAGCACTATGCTGTTATGAGTGAGGAACAGGATTTCATGAAACACCAATATGCTGTTTTGAATGAGCAACAGGGTTTGATGAAAGAGCATATGCTCTTATGAATGAAGGGCAGGATGTTAGGAAAGAGCATATGCTCTTATGAATGAGGGGCAGGATGTTAGGAAAGAGCACTATGGTTTTATGAATGAGCGGCAGGATTTTATCAAAGAGCACTATGCTGTTGTGAATGAGCAACAGGATTTTATAAAACAGCAATATGCTGTCATGAAGGAGCAATAGAATTTTATAAAACACCAATATGCTGTTATGAATGAGCAACATGATTTTATAAAAGAGCACTATGCTGTCATGAATGAGCAGCAGGATTTTATAAAACACCAATATGCTGTTATGAATGAGCAACAGAATTTTATGAAAGAGCATTATGCTGTTATGAATGTAGTACTTTATAAAAAGCACTATGCTGTTATGAATGAGCAACAGGATTTTATAAAAGAGCACTATGCTGTTATGAATGAGCAACAGGATTTTATAAAAGAGCACTGAGCACTGAATTTTATAATTTGAGAAAACTGATAAAGATATGGACGAAGATTTTATTTGGGTTATTCCTCTCTTGTCAGGTTTCGTGAAATAAATCAACTGACTTAAGAAAAACAATTTTCTTCTCTAAAGCAAATAAATAAATAAAATACATAAATATTGAAAATAGGATACAAAGCAACTAAATTTAAGATGATACGATGCAGATCTGCATGAGAAGATTTATTGCTCTTACCGCAGAGTGGCGGTCTGAAGAAAGTTGAAAATATTTTTTGAAATGCGAAAAGGAAAACTCAAATATTTTCTCAAGATCTTAAAATTATCATTCAACGCGCCGACTTCAGACGCAATTTCTGGACGGAATTATTATATTTTCGATTTCCGTCCCAAATGTGTCAGCTCTGGAGCGTGAAAATGTTATTTAGGAATCGAGTTTCCATGGCGTCCGTGCTGATGACGTTCTTAATACAATTTGAAGAGAAATTTTGCGTGTGTTGAAAGGGGTTGCCAGAATTCGCTGATGCTTTAAGTAAATAAAGTCTGGTTTTACGATTGCGAGCATCAAATTTCGGGATGTATTCTTGCATAAATAATTTGTAAAATCAGAGTCTTGAAATAATAATGAATAGGAAGAATACATGTTAGATATGCTAAGGGACTTGAATTTCTGGAATGAGAAGGCAACGCTTTTGATTCTAGAATAGAAACATAGACTTAATTTGTCAGGTATCTTATACAATTAATGTCTTTGAAAAATCTAGCCGTATTTTAAAAACGCAGACATAAATTTTAAAAAAATGTATTTATTATTAAATTCCAAACACATTGCACAAATATCACATTTGTCAATGCAAATTTGCTTTAGCCCTTTATTTATTAACGGAATTTATACGCCTTGTCAGTTTTCTAAAGATACCGTATAATTTGAATGCTTTGAAAACCCATTGGGATTTTGGAATTTACTTCCAAAATGTTCATTCTTCAGTTATTGGATATTTTTAGCACAAGATTACTTTTCTTTAAATGCTTGCTATAAATAAGTATTTAAGATGACGTAAATCCAAAATGGTTGCCTAGGAGACTGAAAATCTTTTATGTATTTGCACGGATATAATCTAGTCTTAGCATTTTGGTAAATTGTAATATCTTTATCATTATTTCTAAGTTTTTTAAAAAAATGTTTTTTACACTATACATAAAACTATTTGATAAAATGACAGTTTTTATATTTTTCTAATGACCGTTGACATTTCAAATATTACAAAGAAATATAACAGATAAAATTGAAATTCATAAACAAGTAATGACAAAATACAAAAAGAAAGTATTAAAGTAACAAGATTCAAACTTAAAATGGGAGTGAAAAAAATCTACGTCTGGTTGAACTGTTTTGATCTACGTCTGGTTGAACTGTACCAATAAAACTAAATTTAAAGACTTAAAAGACTAATTTTGGACTTTAAAAAATCATTCAGATGCGCACTTGGCAGATTTTTTATGGGTTCTCCACCCAACAACTCCGATCTGTGTTTCTTTTATTTGTTACCAGATACTCGTTACCACCAAGAGAACATAACTGAACGACATCGTTAAGGAGGTGCATGACTGCTCGTTTAGGAAGGAATTGTTCTGGATTCCAGAATTAGCCTGTATGTGAAAATTTGAACCAAGGCAGGCCAAATCTATAGGGACGTCATTTTGGAACAACGTGTTCGTTTGTTTTGGGTTGCCATGGGCGCAGAATTCATGTTTATTGATGACAACGACAGTTCTCATCATGAAAGCATCATAAACGAATGTTTCTCGATCCGAGAATATCAACAGTATGAACAGACCAGCTTTCTCACTGGCCTTAAATCCAATAGAGCATGTGCGGGACATGCTTGGAAAACGAGTTTCAGTCTGTCAACCACTTTCTAATTTTCTATCAGAATTTCGGAGAGTACTGCTTTATGACTGGTGTAATATTTCCCAAAATCAGATCGATAAATTGATACTTAGCATCCCTAGACGTTGTACGGACCGTATTGAATCGTCTGGGAAACATACTAGATATCAACCATAATACCAGCCATATGATATTGGCTTTTGTAAATAGTTTTTTTTTGGTTATTTAATCCAATGAGCAAAAAAAAATCGTCAGTTTTATTAAATGATATCAAACTAGCATCCTTTTCACTTTTTACCTTTTGCTTAGTTGTTGTTGTTGTTGTTACTTATGGCACTTGCCATGGACAAGCCCCGCCGATACATCTGCAGATTTAAGCCGGATATATACGTCTCTTGGTTTACAAGTAGCGCCATCTAGGGCCAACCTTTTGCTTAATAAATAGGCTTATCAAATAAGTCATGTTTGTTTTGTTTCTGAATCTTTCTTTTACTGAATCTGCCATTAACCTTAATTTATGGACACGAGTGTAGTTCTTTTATCAGATGATTTGATATTAATTTTATATTGTATTAAATCTGCTTAATTAGTGCATTTAATTAAAATTACAACTTTGCATTTGTTTTAAAGAATGGCAAGATAACTATCAATGTTAATATTTGAATAAATTTAATAATATCCGAAATAAGTTGATTTATTTTCGAAGATATTTATCTAAGGCTTAGAAATATATACCTTAGATATATGTATATAAGATACGAATCTGTATATAGTAATTTTTAAATTCCTACTTTTAGTTCACACTCTCCCTAAACACACACACACACACACACACACACACACACACACACACACACACA